>SOPF01028393.1:201683-249483 GCA_012979155.1 Hypericum perforatum | reverse complement strand
AAAACTCTCCTAAACAAGCCAAACATGCGGCTGGAATAGAACTCCTACTTCTGGTCGAATTACTTGCTCCTAAAGCAAAGGGATTCTGACCTCTTATTGAACTAAAACTCCTAATTAGAATGAAAGACTAAATAAGGTAGAAGCCTCCTTGAAGTAGACTTCCTAAACAAGGCTGAATGAGCATCCCTACTTTTTAGGAGTGGACGTAACTTCCAATTCAGCTTCCAAAACGTGCATGGGCTTTGCATGGGCGATGCACACGTCCTCCTTGAGCTTATATGAATAAGCTTGAGCCCAAACTTCATCCATAAGTCCATTGAAATCAGATTGCAACTTCCTAGCTCTTGCCATTGTCATTGGCCCAATTGAAACTTGAACTTGGTAATCAGATTCACATCAGGCCAGCCACACACTATTGCCACAAGACTCAATCATCATACACCTCCGTATGCCTTTCCAGATGCAACTCTCTTGCTAGATAGGTTCGGCCCCATGCAATCCCATGAAAAGTACATCGGGGGACATAGCGGCCATACAGCAAGCCATTCCGTGGGTTTTGATGTGCTGAGTCTATGACCTGCCTTCGTGCATTTTTTACAAGTGTATCGCAAACTAGTAATATTAGCACTTTGTTAATATTTATTTACCACCAGTGTGACCAAGATGATTATACCACTTATTTGATCATCAGTTAAAAAAAGTTGGTTAGATTACTGGGTCGACTGATGGTTTGCCTGCCAATAGTTTTTAACCACCAGTTCGACCATGAAATTTGACCATTAGTTCATCTGTATCTATCTTGCAAATTGGTTTAAGGTACAACATGTCATTCTTTAGGCATGTATAATAAAATACCAACTAATAATGACTTCAATTTTCGAGTTTGGAAGTAAAACGTTATCACTAACATTACCATAAAATTTTTAATATGTATATATGTAATGAATTTATAACAATGGTTAAATAATTCATAATTTGTTATACAAGCTAACACATAAATTAGAGATCATAATAATTTACCTGATTGAAGCTTGAAACGGCTTCGACGCTGTTTAAATGGCCATAAAAAAATAAACTCGAGGAGGAGTCTACTTCAATGATTCTTCTCGTTTTATATTTATAGGCAAAGATTTTGCAAAAATATGGAAAAAAAATCTGTGACTTGATAGATGGAAAATCCAAATGCAACGAACACAATTTGTTCCATAGATTTTTTATATAGGAAACCCTAGATAACTAAGTCAAAAAAAAATTTCGTGACTTGGACCAAGATACGGAAAAATTCTCATGACTTAGACCAATACACGCAAAAATATACCCGTGTTTTGCCAAGAAACAAGTATTTTTCGTATCTTGGCTCAGCAATTTTTTTTCGTGACTTGGTAGTCTTAGATAATTTTTCCGTGCCATGGTCCAAGTCACAGGAAACTTTTTCGGAAGTCCTCCATAGACATAGTTCAGTTTTTTTTTTGAGTACCATTTTGATAATTTTGCATGAAAAGTATCACTCAAATGAAAAAAAAAACCTCCATTCCATACTAGTGTATTAATACCCCTCAAAAAAAAAAAATACTAGCGTATTAATAAGAGAAAGGTATTATAATGACCGATCGAACAAGCGAAGGTCGTCTACGCCTCTCTTTTGAGTCTAACTTTGTTAGGATAATTAATTATTACTTGCTCCTTTCGCTTACAGAGAAGAATAAATAAAAATTAGCTATGACGTTCTAATTATTTGGAGTTAAAAGAGCTTACTAATTGATCATTTAGTTTAAGAGGAGGTATCACATTGGTCAAAGTCAATATTCTTTTTGTCCCTTTCCCAGAAGTTTCTTTCTTTCGAATTATTTTGAGACACGTTTAAGGTTAATTAAGATATACCTTGTTCGATTCATTCAAATCTTAATTAGTATCAAGTAACTTTTCAGGAATTTTCATCAAGATATTTTTTATAAGTAAAATAAATATTGTATTCATCAATTAGTTCCAAGAGGAACGTGAAGTACTACTAAGGTACAACCTTTTAACTGTTCGCTACAAATATGTATTTAAATATTAAGAAAGATAGAATGGAATAAAAGATGCAAGTTCTTTAAAATCAACCCGCGGTTTGCTGACATCGTGAGGATTACATCTGATCTTGGGTTGGAAATTTAGCATTCAACTTACCAACAAGAATTGATGCGAGTAGCAAATTATTTATATTAACAGGCATTAGGTTTGAATCTTAGAAAAAATTGACACCGTCGTAAAGAATTGTTAGAACTCTCAAAACCAAAATCTCTTCAAGTACGCTCACGAGAAAACCCTACACGACAAACTCACGATCGAAAGAAGCCAAAACAACAAAGAGAAGTAAACGATAAGAGACAAGGCACACAATTTAGTAACTTGATTCGACCCACAACAATCTACATTCAGGGGTATATCAAGCCATGGAGGATGCATTTTTCACTAGATATGAGATAGGAGCTCTTTACAATGAAGTTCCAACTCTTTGGAGGCAACAACAACATAAACAATAGAGTTACATGATATTTATAGAGGCAACAACAAATCTAAGTTTATTTAGGGAAAGCGGAGGGCATTTTTGTCAAGTTATTGTTGAACTTCCCAAGTTTCCTAGCATCCTTAAGCCATCTTTGCATCCGCCATAACTTTTACTTGAACCCCATTTCTATGCTAAGGGCCTGTGCCCACAAGGGAGCCCCGTTCTCCACTTCTCACATCCTTTCCTTGTTCTGTTTAGCCTTATTTTTTGAGTATCCCCAAGTAATTTATCAATCTTCAAACATCCTGAACACACCATCTAGAGTCTATATCTCAACAATCTCCTATCTTGAGACTATTCTTATTGCTTGTTCTTTGTCATACAAACATCCGTCATTTAGTTGGATAGTACGTTGGCCACTTCTCATCGTTCAACAAGGCTAACCAAGACTATGTTCAGTCTCAGCTACTCCAAGGTTCATAACCTTGGTAAACAAAACTGTAGAATTCACTTTACCGTCCATCTTCTCAAACTTTAAGACCTTCTTTTAAGCTAGTTGTTGGATGTAGTTGTATTTTAAACTTATTTACATCATTTCTAATATTGCAAATGTAGCACACTCCTAGTTTATGTGCTTCACTTTATCATCGATCTTCTCAAGTTTATGTACTTCAAGCTTATGTACTTCACCAAATAAATTATGCTTTGGCTATCATAATACAACACACTCCCAATTTGTTCCTTTCCTAACTCACCAAGAAACTTTGCGACCACACCATCTTCTACTTTTGCCACACACTCTACTTCTGTGGTAGATAAAGTAACAATCTTTTGTAACTTAGATGACCAAGATATTATGATACCTTCAAGTATGAATATAAATCCTATTATACTCTTAAACTCATCATGGTCATTTAATCTCAAATCCACATCAACATAACCCACCAATCTCTCATCTTTGTCTCAAAAGCAAAGAGCCTTATGCTACCTCGCAAGTATCCTCAGATCCACTTAACTATAATATAATGTTGCTCTCGTAGGTTACTTATGAAGTGACTCAAAACTCATACCGCATAAGCTATGTTGGGTCTGGTGTATAACATCGTATATATCAAAATTTTGATGACCAATGCATATGGAGTCCTCTTCATTAGGTTTTCTCTACATCACTTTTAGGCATGTATTTCTTTGATAATTTGAAGTGCCCATCCAATGAAGGCATCGTCAGCTAGGGTTTATGCATACTAAACCACTGCAATACCTTCTTTAAGTACTCATCTTGAGAAAACGAAAGCTATTTCACTTTTTTATCTCTCTCAATCCTCATACAAAGAATTTACTTCACTTCACCTAAATTCTCCATAGCAAATCGCTTTGACAATTGTTTCTTCAAACTACTCACCTCTTGAGTACTTATTTAATAATCGACATATTATCAATAGAGTAAGACATGATATAATCATTGTCGAGCACTTTCGCATAGCAATAATGATGTGCCTCACACTACATTAAATCTATCTTATGTATGAATCCATTGAACTTTATATACCATTGCCTCATGGATTGCTTCAATCTGTAGACTTTTCTTCAAAGGACACACGAGCTTTTTATTATCTTTATACATATTAACACATTGTGCTGACACTGTATAAGTATGATTCACTTGAGATATGTTTATACTTTGAGATAAAAGAAAAGATATGTACACACTTTATTGTGCAAAATATTATGAAAGATTTTCAAGATTAATTGAGTTGATGTGAGAATGCATGAACGTACAAGCACCCTAATTGGAAGAAGACATAAAAAAGTAATGTTGAAAAAGATTTGTATTGTTTTGATGAGATAAACGTGTGACAAATATTTCGAGGTTTCACATTTTTTAACCAAATAGTAGACTTTCGTTTTAATTTTTCTCATAGAAGTTTTTCAAATCTAGAATGTTAATAAAAAAAATTAATTATAAATGTAATGTTTCTAAATCACTGTAAAACATTAATCTTGTAAAAATGGTTCGTCATCCTTCAAACCATGGTAAAAATCTGTCAATCATGCATCTAGTTAGCCCTTTGCAGTTGCAACCTCAAATGACTTTATGATAGATAAGAAAGACCCGCATTTCGAGGTTTATTCGGACAGAGACGTGTGAACAAGTTGTATTTTTAATAGAAAATATATTATAATGCGCGATCAAACTAGCGATATAATGCGCGATCAAACTAGCGATATATACCATTCTGTACCTGTGTATTTTTAATAGAAAAGATATTATAATGCGCGATCAAACTAGCGAAGTTCGTCTACGCCTCTCTTTTGAGTCTAACTTTGTTAGGATAAGTAATTATTACTTTCGCTGACAGAGAAGGATAAATAAAAAATAGCAATGACGTCGTAATTATTTGGAGTTAAAAGATCTTATTAATCAGTCATTTAGTTTAAGAGGATGTATCACATTGGTCATAGTCAGTATTCCTTTGGTCCCTTTCTCAGAAGTTTCTTTCTTTCGAAATATTTTGAGACATGTTTAAGGTTAACTAAGATATGACTTGTTTGTTTCATTCAAATCTTCGTAGTATCAAGTGAATTTTAAGGAATTTTCGTCAAGATATTTTTTATAAGTAAAATACATATTGTATTAATCAATTAGTTCCAAGAGGAACGTGAAGGTACTACTAAGGTACAACCTTTTAATTATTCGCTACAAATATGTATTTAAATATTAAGAAAGATAGAATGGAATAAAATATGCAAATTGGTTAATGTTGGGAAAGATTGAATAAAGCCCAAGTTGGCCCAAGGCCCAAAACCAAAGTGCTAAGTTATGGAAAGTGGAAGAAAGGGAAAGTGTGTACCACATTGCTAAGAGCAAGGAAGTTCTCCAAGTTTATAAGGAGATTTCCTTCCTTGACTCTCAACAAGTTGACCACTCCCTAGGTTGACCATCAGTTGACTTTCCGTTGACTTTTGGTTGACTTTCCGTCGACTGCGAGAACGGTGCTTTAGCACCGTCCGAGCACGAGCACGCGTACGGGCGTGGGACCGGGACCGGACCGGACACGGGCTCGAGGCCGAGAGCGGGTGCTTGGGTGCATTGAGGTGCACTTCGCACGCTCGCCACGTCGCGAGGAGCTTTTAGTCTTTTGGAAATTTCCGGAGACGTCCGGAATCCAGATGACGAGGCACGAAGTCCAACGGCTAGTCATCCAGCAGGGTGACACATGGCGAACCAGGTCAGGATGAGGTTGTCTCCCGAAGGGGTGCGATGGAGTGGATCAAGACAAGGCTGTCTGGAGCAAAGCCGAAGAGACACGAAGGCAGGCTTATCCAGAAGGGCCTCCAGAAAGAAATGTCATCGGATGCGTCCCTTCGGATATCCCAGATCCCTGCCTCCTCTAGCCTATAAATAGGCCTGTCCCCCTGCCATAATTTGCATCCCAGCGACAACAGCATTCTGAGCATTGTTGACTTCTTCTCTTCCTCCGTTCTACACATAAATAGTCAGTCGAAAGTTCCAGGTATATAAGGGTTCGCCCGAAAGATTCGAGTTTGTGTGCAATATTCTTGGAATCGCCCGATAGTCGTTGTATCTTGGGGACGATTGCCGTAGCCCGTACACACTGAAATATACGGGGCAATCTCGTCTTACGGAGAAAGTGTCCAACACTTGCCTCAACTATAGCCCGATCCTAATCAAGTACTCATATCCGTGAAACAACAATCGTAAGACGAGATCGTACTTGAAGATGGCATCGAGTAGCACCGTTGCTCTGACCACGGACCCGCGAACTGTCCATGTCGAAAGGCCAGCGAAGTTCAACGGTACCGAGTTCAAGAGGTGGCAGCAGAAGATGACGTTCTACCTGACCACGCTCAACCTGGTACGGTTCCTAAAGGAGGACACACCAAAGCTCACGGAGAACGAGAAAGATCAGCAAGTGATCAACGCCCTCGATGCGTGGAATCACAATGACTTCCTCTGCCGCAACTATGTCCTGAATGGACTAGATGACACGCTCTACAATGTCTACGCGGTACACAAGACCGCTAAGGAGCTGTAGAGTTCACTCGAAAAGAAGTATAAGATGGAGGATGCCAGGACAAAGAAGTTCATCGTCGGGCGGTTCCTCGACTTCAAGATGGTGGACTCCAAGAAGGTCATCGACCAAGTGCAAGAGTTGCAGCTGATCCTTCACGAGATACATGCCGAAGGGATGCAACTTAGCGAGTCCTTCCAAGTGGCCGCGGTAATCGAGAAGCTCCCCCCGCTCTGGAAGGACTTCAAGAATTACCTCAAGCATAAGAGGAAGGACATGAGCCTAGAAGACCTGATCGTGAGGCTTCGGACCGAGGAAGACAATCGAAAGTACGAAGTCAAACAAGGCAAGGCCCCCTCCGAAAGCACCGTGAACCTCGCCGAAGGTAATGGTGGCAAGAAGATGAAGAAGTCCAGGGACAAGCATGAGAAGCAAGAGCCTAAGAAAAGCAAGAGTAAGAAGATCAAGGGCGCTTGCTACAACTGCGGGAAACCCGGTCACATGGCTAAGGATTGTCGCCTGCCAAAGAAGGACGATCAAGGAAAGGCCAACCTAGCCGAAGACCAGATGGATCTGTCAGCTGTGGTGTTCGAGGCCAACCTAGTGGACAATCCGAGGGAGTGGTTCATGGATACTGGAGCTACTCGCCATGTCTGCTCAGATAAGGAGTTGTTCTCATACTACATGCTGATCAATGGCCGAAAGCTGTTCATGGGAAACTCTACGACGTCCAACATCGTTGGACTAGGCAAGGTGGTCCTGAAGCTGACCTCAGGAAAGGAGCTGACTCTCAATGATGTGCTGCATATCCCAGACATCCGCAAGAACTTAGTTTCTGGCTCAGCATTAAGCAAAGCTGGTTTTAAACTTGTATTCGAGTCAGATAAGTTTGTACTGACCAAAGCGGGTCAATTTTTAGGCAAGGGTTACCTAGAAAAGGGGCTCTTTAAGATGAATGTAATAACTGTACACCGCAAGTTTAACTTTGACGGTCGTAATGTAGTTAAAGTTTCTTCTTATTTGGCCGAGTGTTCTAATTTATGGCATGGTAGATTAGGACACGTAAATTTAAACTCGCTAAGAAAATTAGTAAGCTTAAATTTATTACCGAATCTAGAGTTCAATCCTTCCGATAAATGTGAGGTATGTGTGGAGGCCAAAATGGCCAAAGCACCTTTCCATTTGGTGGAAAGAAGTACTATGCCTTTAGAATTAATTCATACGGACACTTGCGATATGAAACACGTGCAAACGAGAGGCGGAAATAAATACTTTATCATGTTTATCGATGATTGCACAAGATACTGTTACGTGTATCTCTTAAAAGGTAAAGACGAAGCTCTTGAGGCCTTTAAGAGGTATAAAAATGAGGTTGAAAATCAACTCAGCGTAAAAATCAAAATGATCCGAAGTGATCGAGGAGGAGAATATGTAGCTCCATTTGAGGAACTTTGCCGAGAACACGGTATTATTCATCAGACAACTGCTTCGTACTCACCTCAGTCGAATGGCGTAGCTGAACGCAAAAATCGAACTCTTAAGGAGATGATGAACGCTATGTTGATTAGCTCGGGCTTACCCTAGAACATGTGGGGGAAGCCGTGCTCTCAGCTAACCACATTCTAAATAAGTTGCCACACAAGAAAAGGGACAAAACCCCATACGAGCTATGGAAAGGAAGACAACCTTCTTACGATTACCTTAAAGTGTGGGGGTGCCTAGCAAAGGTCGGAGTACCTAAACCTAAGTAGGTAAGGATAGGACCCAAGACCATTGATTGCATCTTTATCGGATATGCACAAAATAGTAATGCTTATCGATTCCTGGTGCACAAATCTGAGAACCCAGAAATTAACGCGGGAGTGGTCATTGAATCAAGGAATGCAACGTTCTTTGAAGATATCTTTCCTAATAAGGAAAGAAAAGAAGGAAGTCCCAAGAAAAGGACATACGAGACTATGCAAAGGTTAAGTCAGGAAGACGAGGAACCTAGACGTAGCAAGCGGACAAAGGTAGCAAAATCCTTCGGTCCAGACTATCTAACTTATGCGTTAGAAAATGAACCTAGGACAATCCAAGAGGCATTGTCAAGTCCAGATACTCCTCTCTGGAAGGAAGCTATCAATAGTGAGATAGAGTCCATTATGCAAAATCACACGTGGGAAATCGTGGATCTCCCACCGGGCTGCAAACCTTTGGGTTGCAGGTGGATCCTTAAAAGGAAATACAAAGCTGATGGATCAATCGATAAGTATAAGGCTCGATTGGTAGCTAAGGGGTTCAAACAGAAGGAGGGATATGACTTCTTTGACACATATTCACCTGTCACAAGAATCACATCAATTAGAGTGCTCATAGCTATAGCAGCTCTCTATAATCTCGAGATCCACCAGATGGATGTAAAAACCACTTTCCTGAATGGAGAGCTAGAGGAGGAGATATATATGGAACAACCTGAAGGGTTTGTGGCTCCTGGACAAGAGCATAAAGTATGCCGGCTAGTTATGTCACTATACGGGCTTAAGCAAGTGCCGAAATAGTGGCACAAAAAATTTGACAAGACGATGATGTCAAATGGTTTCAAGATTAATGAGTACGATAAATGTGTTTACATTAAAGGCACGCCTGAAGCTTACGTAATTGTATGTCTCTACGCGGATGACTTACTAATTATAGGAAGCAATAACGAGGTTATTGTGAAAACTAAGAACATGTTGAAGAATCACTTCGAAATGAAAGATATGGGTCTGGCAGATGTCATACTAGGGATAAAGATCTCTAGAAAAGCGGATGAAATTATTTTGACACAATCCCACTACGTGGAAAACGTGCTCAAGAAATTCGAAGCATGTGACAAACCTCCAGCTAAGATACCGGTAGACTTAAATCTACACTTAGCTAAGAATCAAGGGGACCCAGTATCCCAACTGAGGTATGCACAAATTATTGGGAGTTTGATGTATTTAACAAATTGCACTCGTCCCGATATTGCGTACTCAGTTAGTAAACTTAGCAGATTCACAAGTAATCCAGGAAAGGATCACTGGCTAGCTCTAGAAAGGGTTTTACGGTATTTAAAGCATACCATAAACCATGGCATACACTATGCTAAATATCCAGCTGTATTAGAAGGATACAGTGACGCAAACTGGATATCAGACACGAAGGACTCCAAATCTACGAGTGGATATGCATTCACCATAGGAGGAGGAGCTGTATCTTGGAAGTCCTCTAAACAAACGTGCATAGCTCGATCCACAATGGAGTCGGAGTTTATAGCACTAGACAAAGCTGGAGAAGAAGCTGAATGGCTCAGAAACTTCTTAGAGGATATTCCGTGCTGGGAAAAACCTATACCTCCCGTATTAATACATTGTGATAGCATGTCTGCAATTGGGAGAGCACAAAGTACAATGTACAATGGTAAGTCTCGACATATCCGTCGGAGACATAATAACGTTAGACAGTTGATCTCAAGCGGGGTGATCACCATTAACTATGTTAAGTCCAAGGACAACATAGCTGATCCTTTTACGAAAGAAATCAATCGAGATCAAATGTACAATGCAGTAAGGGGAATGGGGTTAAAGTCCACACACTAAAGGACGTCCATAGCGGTAACTCAACCATGATGAGTGGAGATCCCACAAACTTGGTTCAACGAGACAACTAAGTTATGGAGGGTTCAGTTAATCACCTGGAACCAAACCCATTCTCAGAAGCTGCCCAGGTGTTGACCTGCAGAGGTGTGGCTAGGTTAAGCAATTTTGCTTTTAATGATTCCTATACCTTGTTGAAGGTGGAGTATGGCAGGATACTCCCGATAGGAGGTCACCTATGTAAGTGTGAAGTGAGGCCGCTTCAAATAAGAAAAACACTTATGAATCCAAGATATGGTCCATGGCCGAAAAGGACACAACGTGAGAACCTAAATATACTAGGGTTGTTATTGTGTAAATGTTATTGTCTTGGTTTACGCAAAAAGCTGACGGTTCAAGACATCGCGTTCACCGAGCAGCAAGTAAATCTGATAACATCTTACTAGAGAAGGTTCAAAGCCGCAAGCTACCTGTCTCGATGCAATAATGGCACGTCGGAACTTTCAGTTAGAGTCTGCATGCATTGGTCTTCATTTATGTGGGGGATTGTTGGGAAAGATTGAATAAAGCCCAAGTTGGCCCAAGGCCCAAAACCAAAGTGCTAAGTTATGGAAAGTGGAAGAAAGGGAAAGTGTGTACCACATTGCTAAGAGCAAGGAAGGTCTCCAAGTTTATAAGGAGATTTCCTTCCTTGACTCTCAACAAGTTGACCACTCCCTAGGTTGACCATTAGTTGACTTTCCGTTGACTTTTGGTTGACTTTCTGTTGACTGCGAGGACGGTGCTTTAGCACCGTCCGAGCACGAGTACGAGCACGGGTGCGGGACCGGGACTGGGACTGGGACCAGACTGGACACAGGCTCGAGGCCGGGAGCGGGTGCTTGGGTGTATTGAGGTGCACTTGGCACTTCGCACGCTCGCCACGTCGCGAGGAGCCTGAGGACCAGGTCAGGATGAGGCTGTCTCCCGAAGGGGTGCGATGGAGTGGATCAGGACAAGACTGTCTAGAGCAAAGCCGAAGGGACACGAAGGCAGGCTTATCCAGAAGGGCCTCCAGACAGAAATGTCATCAGACGCGTCCCTTCGGACATCCCAGATCCCTGCCTCCTCCAGCCTATAAATAGGCCTGTCCTCCTGCCATAATTTGCATCCCAGCGACAACAGCATTCTGAGCATTGTCGACTTCTTCTCTTCCTCCATTCTACACATAAATAGTCAGTCGAAAGTTCCGGGTATATAAGGGTTCGCCCGAAAGATTCGAGTTCGTGTGCAATGTTCTTGGAATCGCCCGATAGTCGTTGTATCTTAGGGACGATTGCCGTAGCCCGTATGCACTAAAATATACGGGGCAATCTCGTCTTACGGAGAAAGTGTCCAACACTTGCCTCGACTATAGCCCGATCCTAATCAAGTACTCGTATCCGTGAAAGAACAGTTAAAATCAACCCGCGGTTTGCTGACATCGTGAGACTGATGATTACATCTGATCTTGGGATGGAAATTTAGCATTCAACTTACCAACAAGAATTGATGGAGTAACAAATTATTCGTATTAACAGGCATTAGGTTTGAATGTGACACCGTCATAGAGAATTGTTGGAACTCTTACAACCAAGATCTTTTCAAATGTGATCACGAGAAAACCTTACACGACAAACTCATGATCGAATAAAGCCAAAACAACAACGACAAGAGACAAAGCATACTATTTAGTAACTTGATTCGACCAACAATCTACGTTCAGAGGTATATCAAGTCATGGATGGAAAATTTTTCAATAGATGCAAGATTGGAATTCTTTATAATGGAGTTTCACTCTTTCGAGGCAACAATAACATAAATAATAAAGTAACATGGTATATATAGAGACCATAACAAATCTAAGTCTATTATTAGAGCTACTGGGGGCATTTTTTTAATTCATTATTGAAATCCCCAAGTTTCTTGGTGTTCGTAAGCCATCCTGGCGTCCGTCAGAACTTTTCTTTGAACCGTGTTTCTATGCTAAGGGCCTGGTGCCAACAAAGGAGCCCCTCGCTTGCTTTCCATGTTTTGTTTTGTCTCGTTTTTTAAACCAGTTGTTCTTTGAGTATCCCAAAGTAATATCTCGACCTCAAAATATCCTGAACACATGATCCAGACTATATATCTCAACAATCTCATATCTTGAGACTATTCTTTTCTTGTTTTTTATCATACAAACATCCATCTTTTAGTGCTCGTCCTCATCCTCACTTAGTTGACTAGTACGTTGACCTCTTCTCATTCGACAAGGCTAGTGGAGGCCATGTTGTGTCTCAGCTTCTCCAAGGTTCATCTCCTTGGTAAACACATTTGTAGGATTCAATTTACCATCCTTCTTTCCAAACTTCAAGACTTTCTCTTAAACTAGTTGTCGAATGTAGTTGTATTTTAAGGTTATGTCCATCATTCATGATATTGCAAATGTAGCACACTCCTAGTTTATGTGCTTCACTTTATCATCGATCTTCTCAAGTTTATGTACCTCAAGCTTATGTATAGTAATAAATGAATTATGCTTTGACTTTCATAATGTAGCACACTCCGAATTTATTCCTTTCCTAAGTAGCTAAGAAATTTTATAACCATATCATTTTCATGCTAGCTTTTATTATTGCGACATACTCTATTTTTGTGGTAGACAAATTGATAAACTTTTGTAACTCAGATGACTAAGATATTTCAATACCTCTAAGTATGAATATAAAGTTGTTATACTCTTAAACCCATCATGGTCATTTGATCCCAAATTTGAATCAACATAACCCACCAATCTCATATATTTGTTCTAAAAAAAGGCTTATTTTTGCTACCTTGCAAGTATCTTAGGATCCACATGACTACGATCTAATATTGCTCTCTTGAGTTACTCATGAAATGACTTACCACTCCAACTACATGAGCTATGTTTGATCTTGTGCATACCATCATATATATCAAATTTTTGGTGGCCAATACATATATAAGTTTTCTTTACCTCACTCTTAGACGTGTCTACCGAAACTCCATCCACCAAAATTGACAGTCGAGCAGAATGTAAAATATTGAGTATCATCTCCTCGAAAACATCTGCAAGCCCTAGGCCCATAACACAACAGTAAGAAAATCCTAATGTATGGTATCAAAAGCCTTTTGGATGTCCACCTTGATGGTCATGTTGCCACCATTCTGGTACTTGCTCAAGCAGTTGATACCTCTGAAGCTAATGTTATATAATCATTTATCGTTCAACCTAGTACAAATCCAAACTCATGGAAAGAAAGTAGGGTGCCAAGAATTGCACAAAATCTAGAGGCCAAGATCTTCGTCACCAGTTATAGATGAAGTTACCCAGAACAATGGGTCTATAGTCCTCCACTTACTAGGCCACAAGGATCTTTGGGATCAGGACCACAAAATTGGCATTAGGTCTAGTAGGGAGACAACAAGAAGGAAAAAACTCTTGCACAGCCAATACAAATACCCCCTAAAACCATCTGGACAAGGGGCACTAACCAGGCTCATACCAAAGACTGTGTGGTGTACCTCCTCCGATGAAGGAACCCATACTAGTTCCATGTTCTGATCTTCTCGAACATGGCTAGTCAATAGTGACTCTAGTGAGCTTATAGTAGTCAAATTGAAGGGAGGCTCCAAATCAGCAAACATCTACTGGTAGTAAGAAATGATATAGTCCCGAATATAGTCTAGATCTTCCGAAAGTTATCTATCAATCATCATAGAGGAAATATTCAGTCTGGACCTACAGATCTGATAATTATGGTGAAAGAAGATAGAATCTATGTCTCCATCCTAAAGCTAGGTAGCCATCGCATGTTGTCTCAAGAAAGTGCTATGCTCCTCTAATGAGACATCATAAAGTCAGAGTGCCTCCATCTCTTCAATAAGCAAATCATCTTGGGGATCCTCAATCTTAATCTGTCTCAACACCTCCTCAGTTCAGGTCTCTGTTGCTACAAAATTCTGTCGAAAGTCCCCATAAACTTCGTTGTTTTAGGTCACTAGTGCTCGCTTCAGTCGTTTTAGCTTGCCTATTAAGGAAATAATGATAACCATTATTATACTTTTTTGTTAGACGTTGGGGCAGCTGAGCTTTCTTTAAAAAGTGTACATGTGAGATTTGTTGTCATTACCCTACCATAGCCTAAGGTAGCCATATGTAGTAGTGGCAAGAAATTAGCATAAGAAGTTCACATTGAGTGAAAGCAAAAAGGCTTAGGTCCATGCGGGACCCTACTCTCTCGGTAGTCCAATAATAATGGTCTGTGATTTGAGACATTCCAGAGTAGAGTCTGACACTACACCAAATACCATAAATCCATGAACTTTATAAACACAAGAGCATGATCTAGTCTAGACTCAACATGACCAATTACCCGCCTACTAGAATATGTGTACTACACGCTGATCAATGGAATATCCATCAAACCTGCAAAATTGATGTAAGCCTGATAGTTAATACAGGACTGAGCAATAGGTAGGGGATGACTCATCCTCTCGAAAGTTCCAAGAATGGCATTAAAGTCCTGAATCAATATTAATAATCTCGTTAGTAGTGTCATCAAGTTATCCCAAAGAGCCCAAGCTTATAGTAGTTAACATAAGTATACACTAATCCCAATAGAATACTGTACTACAACCAGAGTGTACAATAAATCACAACTTGAGAAGTACAAAGAATAATCTTTAGAGGTAAAGAAACTAGCTGACAAGTGAGGACCATAGGTTTGGGATCTTTGCCCCTCTGTCCATGGCTCCCACTAGTCTAAAACACAGAGATGTCCAGAACTTGTCATAAATAAAGTCAAAGGAAACTATAAGATCATAGATAGCAACCCAAGATCGCTTGTGGTACATACAATTCTCCTGAAACTAGGTACGTGCATGCATAAACCCAATACCTTATATATTCCAATGAGTCTACCCAAACTCAAGAGCAAACCATAGACATCAATTGTAGGCTAAGCTCGTCCATCATATACACAATAGTGATTTTCATGTTAGCTCTATAGAGAATGAGCAAAGCACCCTCCTAAGACCAACTCTCTCTACTCCTACCTACATAAAATTCGAGGCTAATTGATCCGAAGAGCCCAAATATACATGGGGCCTCCCACTATCTACAACCTCCCATATCTCTACTCCAAATTACCCCTCTGTGAGCCTACCCACTTGACTAGAACCTCACAGTCTAACTCTATTATAGTGCACCCAAGTGTTCCCCTTGATGAACTCAATCGTTCTATACTCTCAAAACCACAGGGGAAGTCTCTTGTATCGACCTCCAGGTAAGGCCTAATCAAAAATCACTATCTCTTCGCTGACTACCTATGCTTGCTCTCTATTTCTAGTCCCCTCCTGACCCTTGTCATCATCCAGAACTATAAAAGCATTCCCAGTCAAAATGGAAGCAGTCACCTAGGTCAGATAAGGGGAAAGAGGACATGTGATTTAGGCTGGCAGAAATCACTCAACCAATATACTACCAGACTTGCCCTTTCCAGGTCTCCTCAACTTACTATACTAGAATTGTAGGATCCTAGGCCTCCACAACTAATCATGCCCCCATGCCTTACAATAAGTGCGTAAATGTGGGGGGATCCTAGTACTGAATCTCAACCTCCACCTTTCCATAATCCAAAACTAGAGTGACATAAGAGGGCTGGGTCCTAGCTAGCTCTGCCTCTACTAGTATCTGTATTTGTATGCTATTTACTCTATCTAGAGCAGTAGTGTCCAGTCTGACCAACTTTCCCACAGCCTTAGCCAAGCCAAATACGATATCAGGAATAATGTGCTCACTATTCAGTCTAACCAACAGCATCCAAGTCTTCATCACTGAAGGCTTCTACTTGATAGGTTTAAAATATAGGACCCACTACTGAAGAAATAACCTACCTGTCTACAGCTTCCAAGAACCAGATACCTAGATACGTGCCTTGTCAGCTACCATGCAAAAAAGAAAACAATAGTACCTAATGCCTACTGAGATCATGCTCCAAGCTGTGGTACCCTATAATCATGACAGATCACCTTGTAAAGTAGTAGAAGTATATGGCTTAGAACCCATAGGTAAAACCAAGCATCCAATAAAAGCACGGGTCCCAAAATTAGGACACATCTGTGAAAGTGTGTATCCAACAACGAGAGCTAATTTTCTATCAAGCAATATAGGGTCAGGGAAAGTACCAAAAAGGTTCAACCCCTAGGTTGAGATCATGCTAGGCTAGCATAGAAAGGGTACCCAGCTACTAGGGGGAGTGAGTGGATGCTGAGGTAGATAGAAAGGTTTGCCCTGGCCACAGTGGCTCCAAAGCCATACTATCAATATATGTCTATGACCTGTGTAGCCTACACAAGTGACCACCTCTATAACTACCTAAAAAGTGTCCTGTAAGAGATCCACTTGTGCACACTGTCTCATAAAGTTCTCAATAGAAAAAGTAGTGTCGAGTAAAGTAGTAGGAAGGATAGAAACTTCCCTAAAACAAGGGTCATGTTCAGGTTCTCAAGCAGGAAGAGAACTGGACCCCTGTACTTGCAAGGACTCCCTCTGTAGCTAGGGCTTCTTGCGAGTCGATAGTCTCTAGTACTCTTAACCAACGATCAGCCTAGGGATCTGTTTGTGTAGCTACAAGATTAGTACATATACAATTTGAGTAGACAGGGTAGTGGGCAATGAAATAATGAGTAAAGGGACTCAAACTCCCCTCACAATGAGAACATGATCCAAACTCATAGCAGGCTATGGATAGGTCCTTTGTAGTTGCAGATTATACACTCCTCCAATAGCTGAGGTCTCTCTCTGATCCATAGGCTCTACTAAACTTGACCAATCACTGGTACACAAATCAGTTTGTGGTGTTGTAGGGTCAGTACGAGCACAAATCGAAATGATGACAGAGGATGTCAATTGATTAACATAAGAATGGACCAAAACTCCCTTCATAAATGGGATAAGGTCCTGACCCAGGGTGGTCCGAGAATAAGTCCCCTACACAAGCACAACATGGAAGCCCCCATAGTTGAGGTCTCAAGATACTCATCTATGATCTCGCCAAGTCCTTAGATTGGTCCGCTAGCAATGTAATTATAGCATAGGAAAAGTAATAGTCCAGGATGATAAATCAAAAATTGAAAAAACAAAAGGGACGAGATTTCCTTGGAGCTGAGATCAAAGCTCACTACTGATAGACTAAGAGTCCTTGATCCCGATGCAAACACACCATGGATATCTTCTATGGTTAGGACCTCAGGCGAGATCAAACACACCAAAGATCAAACACACCATATATTTTCATACATAAATATGTAAATATATTACATATATGATATAAATATTCTCATACATAATACTTACAATTATCCTTGCATAATTCTAAAGTCATACAAATCCAGGATTTATAATATGTACAATGGAGCGACTCTACTAGATCACAAAAGAGAAATACCATCTGGAGACTTCTAGCAACCCGAAAAGTAGACAATAATCTCAAACATATAAACAACAAAGACTCTTCAGACATCATGATCCTTTACTTTCGTCACCTGTGAAGGAGGGGGTAAGTACTTGGAAGTACTTAGTAGAGGATATTAAAACTAACCTATAATTAACTAACCAACCACATACATTGACATAAATTCATGCATAGACAAATGTTCCAAATTAACATTTAGCACATCACAAGTAATTTCGTAAATAAAGACGAATTCATAATCATACATATAGGCACGTTCCGATCTAGATATGGCATCGCAAACATCATATCATATTCACAAATCATACATATAGACACATTCTGACCCGAACTTAGAGTCGCAAATGTCAAATAAATGGATGGACTTTGGATAGGTCTAGAATGTGTCACTCCCTCTCACAACACTGGAATATCATATCTTATAGCGCTTTCATAATCAAACTCCGTCAGCCATATCATAATCATATCAAATCCAATGTATCCCCGAAACATGTGCACATGTGCCAACATCCTCGGTTGGTCACAGGTAGACCTCATCATCTACCATCTCACAAATTGACTCACATATATCATACACAAATTCATAATCTCAAATCATAACTTTATAATCCAAAGACTCATGATTTCCAAAATCATGCATAAACCAAAATCATCAAAGCACACAAATCAAAGACTCACATTCACAATCCATCAAATCACCACATAATCATCATATCAAAGCAAAGTCATAAGTTTATAACAAACAATGTTAGCCAAAATAGAGGTTAGGGATAATATCTCCCTACCTTAATCCAAATCGTCCAAATGCTCCAAAAGTGATCCACTCTTCACTTATGATCCTTGATGCTCAATTTCCAATATGTGATCAATTAAATCATAAAAACAACTCTCTAATCAATATCAATCTCTCAATCCCAAGAGATAAGGAAAATCTACTCTTAAGTCCCAAAAATCACATTTCTATACAAAGTCTCCAAAATACGCATAAAGTCCTCTCATCTCATCACCAAAGTCTAAATCAACATCAACCCTCCTCAAATCATCAACCAAATCTCAATATCCACATATGCTCTTCACTAAGGTTTTAACTTAAGGTTTTCTAAAATATACACAATAGTTCACTAATCACAACTTCAACATAGTTCAACACCTATAACCACTACTCCTATTTCCTGGAATTTTTCTTATAGCTCGACTTTTTCCTCTTTTGAAAGTTTTACCTTACCTGATGAATCTAATCGCTTTGATAGGTATAATAACAGACTATATCATCCATTTCAACCACCAAAACTCTCAAACTCCAAATCATTCAAAATCATAAAGTACTCAAATCCTTACAAGCTTACACCTAATTCAAGGTATTGAATAGATCTACACATAATTTCAATAAAACTAAGTCTAAAAATCACTTACCAAGCTTCAAATCTAAGGTAAAGCTTCTTCTCTTCTCTTCTCTTCTCCTCTCTTATCCACGTTTTTCCTCCTCTCTCTCTATTTTCTTTCAATTGGATGACTAATGACTCACTCAAGCCTCCCAAGATATTTTAACCCTAGACTTTCCATAAATGGAAAATGTTCCCATAAACAAGTTGGTCTTTTTTCCTCTTTTGGTCCTCAACTTCTTTAATCTTCCAAGGTCACACCTAAACTCTCTACTTAAGTTCTAATAAGTCCACAAATCAATCTTTAGTCCATAAGAGCCATATTGCTCACCATTTCGTAAATTTTTTTCAATATCGATGAGAATTGAACCTATACACGAGTACTCACAACTCTCACATGATCACATCTCATAAATCCTCAAATATCAAAAATAATTTAAGCAAATCATAGTTCTAAATGTTACGAACCTCCTCGAATAGGAATCACCCAAATTGGAGGTCGTATGAAGAAGTTATAGATTTTTGAAGAAATGGGCACGTGAACCAGCGAGCACTGGACACCCCAGCGGTCGCTGGCCCCCAAAACTCGCAAATTGATAACTCCCCACTTCTGAATTTCACAAAACTCAAATCAACAAAGTTGTAGATCTAGGTTTTACAGATTTACTCATTTTGGAATCACTTGATTCAGAGTACGTATGCAAAAGTTATGATTTTTCTACCGAAAGTCGACGAACTAAGCCTATCAATCTTAATACGAACCAAAATCACACGAAACTCAAATATGCAAGGCTCAAATCATCACAAAACTCAAAACACAAAAGTCGTAGACTAACGTGTTGCGAACCTATCCGACTTGAAATCATCCAAATCAGAGTTCACAAGAAAAAGTTACACATATTCTCCCAAAGGTCGACGAATTCATCATAACGGTTCTATCATCGATCAGAACAAAATAACCAATGGTCGGACCAAGCGGTCGCAACCAAAACAAAGTTAGCGAGGGTCATAACAATTAGTCGATCAAAGAGTTCGACGTGGATGAAAAAGACGGTAGGTGGATGGATCCAGTAAGTGAACGGTGGCGGTGGGTGGACAGCAATGAGGTGGGAATTTGGAGTTCGGAATTTCGAAGGTTTAGGGTATTTTGAAAATTGAAAAGAGAAAAATCGAGGAAAAGAGGGAAGAAAGAAAAAAGTAAATAAAACAATTTGGCAAAAAAGGGATAGGAAATGACTTTACATTTTTCTGTACCCATTTTATTTTAAAAAATGTCACAGTCGCTCCTAATAAATTATTCAACTTTTTTTCGACGGAAAGCTGGGTCTCACATGCAGACTACATCCTTGTAGTCCCCTCCGCACTGAATCCAACTACAAGGAGTCTATTACACTGGGGGGTATCCACATCACATATAGATAGCAGGAAAACGTAATGGATCGACGAGATGGCAGCGAATTATTGATTGTTGACAGCTGGGTTTGCGCGGGAAAATCAATCGGAGGCGGTGTAATGAGTTGAATTTAGATGGGGGAGAGTTTTTTTTTTTTTGAAGGGTGGCGCGAAGCCTATATTAAGTAGTCGGAATTACAAGACAAAGACAGATAATATTAGACATCAAATAGACGAGCCAAACCGTGGTCCACAGAGTGGCACGGGTAGGAGCGAAGGGTGGTCGCGAAGCCACGGAGGCTGGCGACCAAGGCGAAAATCTGCCGAGACAAGCTACGGCCAATAACCACGAGACAATGTCATAGACGCCGCCTCGTGGGCATTTGAATGCAAACAAGGTGCACGCAAATGAGCGCCACGATCGACCGAAGTCAAACGGGACACGATTCTCCACCTGCAACCACAGGAAAGGCATCGGGTATTCGATAGTTCTTGAAACCAGCCAAGACTGATTCAAGCAAAAACAAGCATAACACAACCAAATCCCGAAAAAACCACTAAACACATGTGGCTCGGAGTGGTTAATAACACCGACATAACAAGCAAACAGCAAAAAAATAATAGGAACAATTATCCGGGGAGGAGGTCGATAGTGACCAACCTCCCCGGAGAGCACCGAGAAGCTCTCTTGGTTAACCGAAAGGGAGGCCAGCCGTTGAGGAGCTCTCTTGAGGAGGACGGACGGTGAAGTGAAGCCTGTGGACTGTGAGGACTAAGGAGGGGTGGAGGACGGTGGTGCTGGGCCTGTGATCGGCTAGGGCTTAGGCCGGAGGACGGAGGAGCTGCCTACGACCGACTCGGACTACCGCTGACGAGGGCTTGAAGAGGACTACGGCCGGCGAGGGCTTGAGGAGGACTAAGGTCGACGAGGGCTGAGGAAGGCAAACAGGCCGGCGAACGGATGCCTGAGGGGTAGCGGGACGGCAACCGGGGGATTGGGGGCGAGCAGGACGGTGATCGGGGGACTGAGGGTGAGCGGGACGGCGACCAGAGGGCTGAGAGCGAGCGGGCCGACGACCGGAGGACTGAGAGCAAAACGGAGGGCGGATCTGACCGGCGTGGGCTGAGGAGGACTAAGGAGGCCGAAATAAAGGAGCTGAGAGGAAAGGGTTGGGGGAGGCGAGGGTAGAAGATGGGTGGTGGAGTTGGCGGCGCGGGGGAGGAAGAGGGTAATTAGGATAGCTCTTCAAAGAGGAGAGAGGGGGCTCCACGAAAGGGAGAGGGTAAAAAATCCTAGGATAGCTCCTCAAACGTATAACTTTCTTTACCTATCGAGGTGACTTGATGGGGGAGAGTCCATTCGGCCTTATTGTGTAGGTTATTGGGCTTCGGGGGTAAATAGAAAAGATAAGAATTGAAGTGACCATTCTGACACTTTATCGTAATCAAGAAAGCTCTAGTTATCCTTCTCTTCTATCTTCGTTCTTCTTCTTCTTTTTGTCTCCCAATTTCTACCAAATAACCGCCATTATCGAGCTCCAATCTTCGATTACAATTTTTTTTTGCCGTTGGTGTGTCCCGCAAAACGGCGTCGTTTTGGTTTCAGCTACCTGTGAAGTGCTCCTTCAGGCTTCAAATTACAAAGATCGTTTTTCTTGAGTTTTAAACTACCTAGTTATCTGTGTTAAAAGACTTGGATCGAAAATTTTTCACAAAATTTAAATTTTGGATCCAGATTTGGATACCATGGATACCCAAATCAAAAAATTAAAATTGGAAAGCAGTCCAACCCCAAACCCAATTTAAATAGTTGGGCCTAAATTATGCCCAGCCTCAATCAAGAAAAGTAAATCCCAAATCAGTTGGAGATTGAACCCAGCCCCACCTTGGTACAGTTGAGCAACCAAATTCACCAATCCACCAAACCTAAACCCTGAATTCCCAGAAGCATTGTACCTCGTTTGTATCTCGTTCCCATTTCTCACCAGATCGAAGTTGGGTGACATAATATTAGAGGTAGATTAGGAATAAAAGACGTTACTTTTTTCTTAAGGGTAAAAATGAGAAACGTCTTTTTTTAGGGACTGGATTCGGTCCTGGAAGTCATTTCCAGGACCGTTCTGGAACTGGTTTTGTGAATACATTCAAGTGGTTTGGCAAAACCAGTTGAACATACTAAGAAAACCAGTTGAACATTCTAAGAAAACCAGTTGAACATAATAGGAAAACCAGTTGAACATATTAAAAAAACCAGTTGAACATATAGAAAAAAAAACAATTGAACATTTTCCTGGAAATTACTTGAACATTCATTGGGAACCACTTGAACATACTTAGAAAACCACTTGAACATACTAAGAAAACTACTTGAACATTAATTGACAAACCACTTGAATATACAAAGAAAATCACTTGAACATAGTAAGAAAACCACTTGAACATACTAACAAAACTACTTGAATATACTAGGCAAAAATCACTTAAACATACATTGAGAACCACTTGAACATACCAAAAAAACCACTTGAACATAATAAGAAAACCACTTGAACATACTAAAAAAACCACTTGAACATTAATTGGCAAACCACTTGAACGTACTAATAAAACCACTTGACATAATTTGCTAAACCATTTGAACATACTGACAAAACCACTTGACATAATTTGCTAAACCATTTGAACATACTGACAAAACCACTTGAACATACTGGCAAAACCACTTGAACATACTGGCAAAACCACTCGAACTTACTGTAAAACCACTCAAACTTTTTTGTTTATGTAATTGATTGTGATCAATAGAAGAATTAAATTCGTCATTTAATGGTAATTCGTCATTAAATATTGTCATTTCCCTCTCCTCTTCCCTCTTTCTCTCTCCTCCTTCATTGCCTTCCTTTTTTAAGTTTCTTTCTCTCTCCTCCTTCATTGCCTTCCTTTTTTAAGTTTCCAGGATGGTCCTGGTGTGTTTTACACATCCAGGACTGAATCCAACCCCCTTTTTTTATATTCATACCGATGCTAATTAGCAAAAATGATATCTTATAGATGACAAAAAAATTAGCATAATGTGATAAATTGATAATCATTCTTTTTAAATGAGCATAACGTGTTAATTAAACAAATTTGGAGTGTATGAGTCTTCACTATTTTTACAAAAGAAATGAATATGAAGCTGGTTACACAAATAAATGCAGTCTATGTAGTTGGTTGTTTGGTCCTTTGGGTACCAGCGACAGTAATTCTATTTACAACTCTACCTAGCATCTAGCAATGTGATGCTCATGTCATTTAATGACCAGTCCGAGATGTTCCGCGACACGTAGAATCCAGGCTGTTTCGGATCAGGCAACGAACTCTCACCACTCAACATCAAGACCACGGTAGCCATGCTCGGACGGTCTTGAGGTTGCTGTTGCACGCATAGCAGGCCTATGTGGATGCACCTCTTCACTTCAGGTTCCGGATAAGGATAATCCGAGGTTTTGCGAACGAGCTCCAGCAGCCTCCCTTCCGTCCACAGCTTCCAGACCTTGGAGAGAAATATAACAAGGCTCAGGCTCAGGAGTTATGCATTAACATTGATCTGGTATGACTTGTAAAACGTAATGTATTGTCTGTGCTTACATGACCAAGAAGGTTGTAGGAGTGATCCTTGCTGGAGAATCCTCTGTTTCGATCCCCACTTATGATCTCCAACAACAGAACACCAAAGCTGAAGACATCGGATTTCATTGAGAACCGCCCATCAATAGCGTACTCGGGGGCCATGTAACCACTGCGAAAACAGAGTTGCCAAGAACAATTATTTAAAATGGAGAAACCAAACTAGTCAAAGTATTTACAGAAGGGAACTCTGTTCTTACTAGGTGCCAGAAACTTTCATTGTTTTGGCCTCAGTTTGGTCTCCACCGATCATCCTAGCCAAACCAAAGTCCGAGATCTTCGGGGTCATGTTTGTGTCTAGCAAGACATTGCTGGCTTTAAGGTCTCGGTGGATGACCCTCAATCTTGAATCCTGATGAAGGTATAGAAGTCCTCGAGCAATGCCGATGATGATGGAGTTTAACGTTTTCCAATTGAGCGACTTTCTTCTTTCATGATCTGATCCATCAATAAGAATTCTTTCAGAGAAACAGATATGAAAAGAAAGAGTTCTGCTAAAACTGGACAGTTTCTAACCAAATATGAAGTGATCTAAGCTCCTGTTCGGCATATACTCATAGATCAGCATTTTCTCGTTTCCTTCGATGCAACACCCGACAAGCCTTACGAGGTTGCGGTGCTGAAGTCTTGCAATTAAAGCAACTTCACTTTTGAACTCTTTAGCTCCTTGCCAGGAATCTATTGACAGCCTTTTCACTGCTATTTCCTGGCCATCAACCAATGCACCCTGCATATTTTCATCTGTCAGAGGATCCATAAATTTTCTGCGAAGAGTAACACCGCCACTGCAAAGCATATTTGACAATACTTCACCTTATACACGGTTCCGAATCCTCCTTCTCCTAGTACATGTTGTTTGGAGAAACCACCGGTGGCGTGAGATATCGCAGCAAGGTTAAATAATTGAAAATTGACATCTTTTTTTCGGTCTTTGTTATCAACTATCATGTCCTGCATGTCTATTGTTGCTTCTGAAACAAGCGGTAAGCAAATCACACAAAACCGCAGTTGAAGGAGTATTGCATATAAAGTGCAGCAATTGCAGAAAGAACGGTGAATTAACTAGGACCACATGATGCAAGTACAACGCAATTAGTCCGTATAGCTTAAAAGACTGAACCTTGATTTCGATATTTCTTATTGCAGATGTATATGAGCATCATCACTATCAGGATTCCCACTAACAGCGAGATGCTGATCACCATTCCGACCAGAAACTTGTTCTTACCAAAGCTTTTTCTCTTATCTGTATGATCATTGAACTCAAGTTGGCAAAAACAATCAAGAAATCGACTAAAGCGAAAAATTCAGCGAGATTCGTCTTAGAGCAGCCACAAGTACCAAATATCATTCCCCACATACCAAATGTCTCATATGAGAATCAGTAGTCGAATTGAATAGAAAGAACGAAGAACACGTACCAGGACCTGAGCTACTAATCTTAAGGTGAAAAAATTGTCCGTTTCCTTCGTACTCTCTGATATCAAGAAGGTCGTTGAACCATAGCAAGCACCCCGCTCCAGTGGACATATCTAGAGTTGTATAGGCTGTACAAGAGCAATTCTGTGCACAAACCTTCTCACACTCGGTGAGGTCCATAGTCCTATTAAACGAGCACTTGCTTGCATCAGGCACTTTCACTCCATCTATCCTCTGGAAAGTGTCTCCTACGGTGCAGACCAACTCTTTATCCCTCGCGCACCCTCCGGTCCAATCCCCGGAAGCCCATTGCTTTGGAAACCGAGGTGAAAATCCTGGCAAACAGTTACAGACAGGAGAAAGGTTGGCACCGATGCTGTTGCATAAGTGTAGGCACTTTCACAACGTGCATACAAGTCGCAGTCATCTCTATGCAAGGTTGCATAAGTGTCCCATTTCCTGCTGCTGTTGTTCCACAGATACTGGTGCATGAGAGCCCTGTTATCCAGGACAATCCGAAAGAAGACCGAGCTGTTTATCATTTCATACACGACATATATCTCCTCCTCGGTGTACACAAGCTGGTAAGAGAAGTATGGGTTTGGCCTCATCTGTCGTAGCCCTCCAAAGTTGTAACCGTTCCAAGGACCTGTCCTGAACACCACGCTCCCGTTTAATTTCATGAAAAACTGTGGATACCCGCTCGTCTCTAGCCTCCTAGTTGTATCACCATAAGAAGGATCACTCGGGCTTTTCCAGGACGCCTCGCGCCATTCTAATCCTGTCACCAAGTTCTTGCCAACCTTGGCACCTGCTAAACTAGTATCTTCAATACCACCAAATCCAAATCTCTCCCAAAAGTAATTTTCCTCACTGGTGTCATTTGCTTCTCTGAGAACGAAATTCCCCGCATCAAGTAACTGACCTATCGGATTTTGCGGCCGATTCGAGGGTCTACTCTGGCCACTTGACCAAACTGCAACATTACTGGAGCTGCTGGTTATGGCAAGGGTCCCCTGGCTTGTAACCTGTAAGACTCCTGAGGTGTCATTGAGAGGCACCTCCCTGTTGGCAACCCAAACCACTGTTTCTGTGGAGAAAGTGTACCAAATTCCCAAGTAACGCCTCTGAGTAGAAGAATTGAAGAATCCAAGCTCGAAGATGCCACTTGATGAAACTATGGTCTCTCCATCTCTGAGTGTCTGGTTCGCAAGGATTGTATGACTATCTCCATTGATGGATGAAACCAAGGTGGAGAAAGAGATCAAAAGCAGGAGAAGAAGGGCGTCCATGGATGATGGCTAGAATTTTCTGATCAACAGGAAATTGAATTCATGTTACCTACAGACGACGTCTTTCTTCAAACTGACCCCACTATGACTTTATGGCTTCTTTTTTGTATCACATAATATTTTAATTTACCAATCAGCTTATCTTAATTTCCAGCGAGCGACTTTCAAAAATGATAAGATTATTCTTATAAAAATTTAATAACGATGTATTTTTTTTTATCAAAAATAACGATGTATTTTTATTGTTTTAACTTCTTATTCGTTAAAGTCCATACAATTCTTAAAAAAACATTTGATTTCTATACTTCTTTAGATAATTCAAACTGAAGACATGGTATTATTAGAGACGACCTCTAATTTATTCAAACTGATCGTATACCTGATTTTATGGTTACATTTATATATTACCTCATATTCGAAATAAACAGAGTTACCTAATTTAATTTTGCGTACATTTTAAATGTGTTAAAAAAAATTCTAACAAAATTTTTAACATGATTCTGATCTCTCTATCTGTGAATCTAATACAATTTTGTTTACAAATTAATCGAAATGGTTTACGATAATATTTGGTTTCCACGCTTCCGTGAATAATTTAAGTCTGAAGTCTTCCGGGTCAACGTTCCTGTCGGAAGATAAGTCTTCCGTGTCGAGTATCTTAAACGACACCCACACAATCTACGAGTGACAAAAAATATCTCTGTTTAATTTGACCGGTGCTACAATTCTTCTGAAATGACCAACTTTATGAAATTAAATTAAATTAAAAACATCCATACTCTAGCTTAGAACTCTAATAAATAAGCTCAAACAAATCTTTTGAAGTGGCCATTTTGTTTGTATCTGTTTCCCAGACACTTTGGACAGGTAATATCTATTTGGACATCTAAAATTTGTTTGATGCATACCATTCTTTTTACACAAAAGATATATATTAAGCCATCAAGTCCTTAGGTAAGTACTATTTTCATTAAATATACTGTAATATCAAGTTTGGGTTGATTTTCTTGAAACAAAGAAGTGTTATATATTTGTTACAAAAACTTCACAAAATTTCAAGAATTCTATAATATTTAAATTTGAATTAATACATCCAGTAGATCAATTACCAAGTAATTTCAAATAAAAAAAATTAAAATATTTTTCAATACAAAATACACAACACGCCAGCTCTCACCTAGGACGCACCCTGGCGGGAGTAACACCGATCATTCGGTGAGGTCCGAGTCAGAATTTGACTCGATCGGGTCTTCGTCTTCTCGACGGTGCGCCTCTTCTAAGATCCCCAACAACCGGAGGGCGGGCATAAGTTTTTTAATTTTTTAATTCTGACATATTAGTCATTTAATTGATCAAATAAAAATAATTGAAAGAAGGAGCCGAGTGAAATATTAACCAATTTAAAAGTGCTCATTTCATTTTCGCATAGAGTTGTTATGAATATATTAATATTGAGAATGTAATTTTTTTATGTGTTTCGTTAACAGTTGTCGATCAGGCCGGTGTATAGTAATAAATTATTGAATCGTGTAGGAATTATGTCAAATCTCTGCAATTAAAATCATAATTAATCATTTTTATTAGCTGCCCGAAATTATTTTCAAAAACTATGTTGACCCTATTAGGATATCTTTGGGGAGTGTGGATTTTCGTTTTCCACGTAGCCGGATATCGATTAAAAAATTGTTAACGCTTTTTTGTTACTTCCTTGATTTGATTGTTTTTTTAACTAATATTGATACACCGAATTGAACATACTAAAAATTATTATTAATAGTGTGTTTTACATATGCATACTGCATACACATACTTTATTTTGCATTTATAATATTTAAACTTACAATGTTTTTAATCAATACTTTAATTTTATAAAAACGACTAATCACTTTTGACTTTTCTTGTAACGGGGTTAGCAAGGAAGCCAGAGTTTCGCCGACGGAACAATGATGTCTCGTGAAATATTGGGTATTGATTGACAAGGAAAAATCACATTGGCTTTAGAGTTTTATTGGTCCCCACAAAGACCAGCTGATTTATTTAATGCTTCGTGTTAAAACCGCACAACATGAGATTGTACGTGTTTATTCTACAATCACATATTATTATTTATTATACTGCATTAAAAAACACATTATCTGTCTCAGAAAAAACACATTATCTGTTGTAAAGAAAAATAAGAACTTGGGAGCTACAGAAATGAGCTGAGAGATGGAATCCAGAGAAGGTTGCTTTTCTTATTAAAACCAAGTTAAGTTTTACATTACAAGTATTCCTATATATAGAAAATATCTCTACTTATTTCACAAATGAATGAAGATAAGAACAAAAAGAAAAATGAATTTTTCTAGAACGTTCCGCCAGCTCATGATTGGGGAATAATTCCCTGCTGCTCTCATGATTGGCCAATCATAGACTGCAACGTCATGTAGGGAGATCTTTCTCGTGCTCCATACTGAGCAGCACACTCTACTGTTGTGTCCTTGGGCCCATGTGTAGATTTTGTCTTATGATGGGCTTGGCCCCATAACTTGTTAATTAAGTTTGCAACGGTCAGCTCTTGCTGCCTACCAGGTGTTCGATCTTTTGCCTTCAATAGCCTCTCGCAAGCTGGACTCGATATACTAAGAAGTCCGAGCTTGATGATGAAAGAATCAAAGAGCAGCGGTGATAGAGACTTAATCATGATGTCTGCAATTTGGCCCAGACTTGGTACGTGAAATAGTTTGACCAATCCATTGTTAATCTTCTCACGAACATAATGGCAATCTAGCTCAATTTGCTTTGTTCTTTCGAGGAACAACGGATTTTCAGCAATGTGGCGCGATGATAAATTGTCACAGAAGATCGATATTGCGTGCTGTTGAGGGACATGGAGATCATTGAGAATGTAAGTCAGCCACTGGACTTTACAACTTGTGGAAGCTAAGGCCATGTTCTCAACTTTAGAAGAGCTTTGAGAAACGGTATGTAGCATATTTGATTACTAGGATATTAAGGAATTTCTTAGATAAAAATAGAAGTCTGTAGTAGAACGGCATGTGTCAGGGCAGCCTGACCAATCAGCATCACAATAAGCTGATAATCTCAGATTGGATGTAGCAGAGAAAAACAAACTGAGACCCGAATGAACTTTAATGTATCGAAGTATACGATGCATAGCTTTGTTGTGCACAATTAAGGGATTCTGCAAAAAATTGGCTCAATTGATGGATAGCAAAGCATATGTAGGGTTTGGTATTTGTGAGGTAAAGTAACTTTCCAATTCATCTTACGATAATGAGTAGCATCTTCTAATTATTCTCAATTAGCATGTGCACTTAGATGTAGGTTTTGTACCATAGGAGTATGCATAGGTTTGGAGTGTTGAAAATCAACATTTGTAAGAAGATCAATCACATATTGTCTTTGGCATAAATGTATACCTGTTTGAGATCGAGCCACTTCCATTCCTAGGAAGAATTTCACTTTCCCCTAATTTTTGATCTTCAACTTATCACAAGGAATGACTTGACTGCAAAAATCATCTGAAAATCACTTCTTGTTACTATAATGCCATCTACGTAGACAAGAAGACATGTGAATGTGCCATGCTAAGCTAAAACAAACATAGAATAATCTGACTTGGTTTGAACAAATCCAAACATCAATAAGAGAGAAGTGAGGTTAGCAAACTATTGTCTGCTGACTTATTTAAGCCCATAAAAAGATTTTCTCAGCTTGCAGACTTGTTTAGTTGTTGGTTTCCATTTGGGAGGTAAGTCCATATATACTTCCTCTTCTAAATCTCCGTGTAAGAAAGCATTAGTGACATCGAGTTGCTCCAAGAACTAATGTTGTTGAGCTATTATAGTAAGAACAATGCGGATTGAAGTCAGTTTTACAGATGGTGAAAAAGTTTCAATATAATCAACTCCGAACGCTTGCGTATATCTTATTGCAACTAAATGAGCCTTGAAGCGCTCTATGCTTCCATCTGAATTTTTTTTGATTTTGTAAATCCATCGACACCCAATGGTCTATTTTCCAAGGGGAAGTTGCACAATATCCCATGTGTGATTTTGTTGGAATACTGTCAACTCTGTGTTCATTGCTTCTTACCAACACTCTTGCTTGTAGACCTCATCATAACTAATTGGTTCTCTTATTGCAGCTAAAAAAGCTACAAAAACTCTGTGAGATGGACTAAGAATTGCATTAGAAGTTGCAAAAGCTATATGATAAGGACTGGTGATAGAAAGAACCTGATCAGCTCGTGTCGAGGAGGGCTGGCTATGCAAGATTGGAAGATCAGTATAGTCGGCTAGGTAAGTTGGGATATGTCTTGTCTTGGTAGATTTCCTAATAGGTTGGTTTAAACCAGGCTCTAAGCTTGTAGACTGGAGGCCATATGGTTCATCAAAACAGATCTGTGATCTGCTAGGCAGGGTTCAGTGGTGCTTGTACGTTCTGGTAGGTCATTTGGATCATCAGAACAGGCTGTGTGCCTGCTGGAAATTGGGCCATCAAAATAGACTATTTGTCTACTAAGAGGGGAATTATGATTGTTGACATGGTGTGGAGTAGTGTTTGTAAGATCATCGAAATAAAGAGGAGATGAATTATGCATAAGATGCTCATTGTTGATATCAGATGATTTGTAAAATAGAAAAACATTCTCATAAAATACATATCGCGAGCAAAAAACTGAATGCAATTGAAGATCATAGACTCTATACTCTTTGATACCTTGAACATATCCTAGAAAAATACATCTATGAGCTCTAGGATCAAACTTAGTTAAATGAGGTACTTGAGCTGCATAACATAGACAGCCAAAAACTTTCAAATGCGATTGTGTTGGTGGTCTGTGATGCAAGACTTCGTAGGGAGTCTTGTTTGAAAGAATCGAGGATGGTGTAAGATTAATGAGATGTACAACATGTAGGATGCATGCACTCCAAAACTTGATAGGGAAAAAAAGTTTGAAATCTAATAGCTCTAACTACATTCAATATATGCTGATGGTTTCTTTCCACTCGGCCATTTTGTTGAGGCATGTATGCGCATGTTACCTCATGAATTATGCCTTTCGAGTGGAAGAAAGACCGTAAGAAAAACTCAATCCCTTGATCAAAATGAATTTTTTTGACATGAGTGTGGAATTGAGTTTGAACCATGTTGCAAAACCCTTCAAAATGTTGTGCAATATCAGATTTTTATTTTAACTAGAACACCCAAATTGCTCGAGAAAAATCATCCACAACAGTAAAAAAATATGCAAAACCATCAAAAGATATGGTAGAGTAAGGACTCCACACATCCACAAGTAGCAAATCAAAATATTTTCTTGATATCTTTGTGCTTGAAGGAAAACGCTTAAGTTTAGCCAAGTGACAGCTATCACAAGGTTTACTAACATCAGAACATATAGAGGGATAATCATTCTTAAGAATGGACAACTTTGAACTAGGAATATGATCTAGTCTACATCGCCTAATATCCAACTTGTAATGCATGTTTGTGTTGATAGTGGATGCAGCGACTCAGGTGGTTATTCTGGAAGTAGTTGATAGGTGATATAGGCCATATCTTTTCTCAGCATAGCCAATTATCCTCGACTTGATAAGGTCCTATATTTTACAACCATGAAGAGTTAAAATCAGTGATGCTGGAAGATCTTTAGTCAATTGGTTGATAAATACCAAATTGAAAAAGAAATCCTCGACACATTAAACAATGTCAATGCTGGCATGAGTTTGATAGTCCCAATCCAAGTAGCTTGAATTTGAGACTCATTAGACAAAGTGATTAGCATTGGAGTGATAGGAGAACTCCTTGTAAACTACTTCAGATCACAAGCAACATGGGTTGAAGTTCCTGAATCAAGAATCCATACATCAGATCTGTTAAAGTTAGAGGCAGGGAGGGTACCTGCTAATGCTATTTTGGCATCTCCAAGTTTTTCCATACTATCTTTAATTACACCAAAAGAATCTCCATTACCAGACACAGTAGTCACATTGCAATGGGGAGTGTTTTGATGTCCTAGTGTTTGCTACATCATGGTCATAAGACCTTGCATCTGCTATGGACTGAAGCCAAAATGTGTAGCTACACCTGCATTCCCTTTCTCGTTAACTGCTGTGATGATCTGATCTCCCTTTGTTTGTAGCTTTGATCTCAGGGGGAAACCGTGCAACTTGAAGTACTTGTCCACAATATGACCTTCCTTCTGACAGTAGGTATATACAAGCCTTTTCTAACCAAACCTCTTTAGCCCTTACTGTGTAGCAAAGACTGCAACAAAAGATTCAACTTTGCCAATAGACAGCCCATTTGCAGATAATCTTTCATGTTGTGTAACTAGGAACATAACCCTACTCATAGAAGGAAGTGGCTCTATCATCAATATTTGGGTTCTAACATTTGCAAAATTTTCACTCAAACTAGTTAGAAATCCCATAATCTGATTCTGATTAGCATGTTCTAAAGTTAAACGAGTTAGAACACACAAATCTACAGCTCTAGTAACACATTTGCACACAGGGATAGGTTGAAACTGTATCATTTGATCCCATAGTGACTTGAACTTGGAGAAATATTCATTAACAGACATGATACCTTGTGAGAAGTTAGAGATCTGCAATTTTCACTAGGTCTCCCCTACCAAAAGATCACAAAGATGATCCCAGATATCCGCTATAGAATTGAACCAAAGGAGACTCTCTCTGAGCTCTAGTTTAACTGATCGTAACAACTATCATGTGACTAGTGTATTGCAGTATTTCTAGGATGGAAAGAGTAGATCTCCTCGGTCTAGAACCACGATAGAATGATCTACGAAGACCAATTTGTTCTTCAACTCCAGCAACAAGCACATCGTCCTCACCCAAGAGTGGAAGTTGGCTTTGTTTAGAAGGGGTATCACCAACACCTCATCCAGGCTCTCGCCTGGATGCACATAGAAGAGGTTTGAGAAGTCCCCTGATGGTGCTTGGAAAACTTGCTCTAAATGCTGTAGTCGTAACTGTTGTAGTAGCTCTATCCGCCATGATCTACTGTCGATCTTGGTTAAAGAAGAAGCGAGCATAAGCTAATAATAGCTCTGATACCATGTAAAGAAAAATAAGAACTTGGGAGCTACAGAAATAAGCTTAGAGATGGAACCCAGAGAAGGTTGCTTTTCTTATTAAAACCAAGTTGAGTTTTACATTTACAGGTATTTCTATATATAGAAAATATCTCTACCTATATTCACAAATGAATGAAGATAAGAAAAAAAAGAAAAAGTAATCTTTCAAGATCCTCTCGCGAGCTCATAATTGGAGAATATATCCGTTCTGCTCTCATGATTGGCCAATCATAGGCTACAACGTCATGCAGGGAAATCTTCCTCATGCTCCGTACTGAGCAGCACACTCTGTTGTTGTGTGCTTGGGCACTCTGCTATTTTGTGCTTGGGCCCATGTGTAAATTTTGTCTTCTGAGGGCTTGGGCCCAAAACTTATTAATTAAGTTTGCAACGGTCAGCTGTTGCTGCCCACCAGGTGTTTGATCTTTTGCCTTCAATAATATTATGGTCACATTTGTCCATAGTATGAGAAGTATATTTAGGGAAAATTATTATTTTAGTACGACGTGGACTTCAGCCATCTATTTTTTTTATTTTGCAGCTATACTAATTCTTTTGCAAAACTACCTAGCCTCCAGCATTGTCAAACTCATCTCATTTAATGAACATTCCGGAACGTCTCAAGACACGTAGAAACCGGACTGTTTCAGATTAGGCAGCGGATTATCACTTCTCAACATCAAGACCACGCAAGCCATGGTTGGACGGTCTCGAGGTAGCTGTTGCACGCATAACAGGCCTATGTGAATGCACCTCTTCACTTCGGTTTCTGGCCAAGGAACGTTCGAAGTTTTGGGAACTAGCTAGCTCCAACGGCTTCCCTTCCGTCCACAGATTCCATGCCTATAAGAGAGACACAAGGAAGCTCTCATGCGTTATGCAGCAACGGTCGATTCTGTGTAACTAACGGAAGTCAGGATAGATTGAGGCTTTTTACGTGACCAAGAAGGTTATAGCTGTGATCAATGCGGGAGAATCCTCTGTTTCGTTCACTGCTTATGATCTCAAGTACCAAAACGCCGAAGCTGAAGACATCGGATTTCATGGAGAACCGCCCATCGATAGCATATTCGGGGGATATATAACCACTGCAAAAATAGAGATACAATGACAATTTAAAATGTAGCGCCCAGGGCTATCAAAATGTTTGAAGATGGACACTGCGTGCTTACTATGTTCCAGACACGTTCTTCGTTTTAGCTTCAATTTGGTTCCTGGTCAGCATCCTCGCCAGCCCGAAGTCTGAGATCTTCGGGGTCAAGCTTTCATCTAGCAGGATATTGCTGGTTTTAAGGTCTCTGTGGATGACCCTTAATCGTGAATCCTAATGAAGATATAGAAGACCTCGACCAATGCCGATGATGATGAGGATGCGGGTGTTCCAGTCGAGCTTTTTTCTTCTTTCTTTATCTAACCATGTTTCAATTTCACCTTATGACAAAGGATTACTGTTGTGGGATGTGACAAAAAGAAAGAGCTGGACAGTTGCTAACCAAATATGAAGTAATCTAAGCTCTTGTTGGGCATGAATTCATAGATCAACATTTTCTCAACGCCTTCAGTACAACATCCAAGAAGTCTTACAAGGTTGCGGTGTTGAAGTTTTGCGATCAAAACAACTTCATTTTTGAACTCTTCCGCTCCTTGCCCAGAATATTTTGACAACCTTTTCACTGCTATTTCTTGCCCATCGACCAATGTACCCTGTAAATTATCATGTCTTAGAAATTTGACAACTTTTGCACAATGAATTGAACTGCCACAGCAAAAGCGTATTTCATACATCTCACCTTGTACACGGGTCCAAACCCTCCTTTTCCCAGTACGTGTTCATTGGAGAATCCTGCAGTGGCCTGAGCTAATGTTTCCAGGTCGAATAATCGAAAGTTCACCTCTTCCTTTCCATCTTTGTTGTCAAATATCATTTTGTGCAGCTTTCTTGTTGTTCCTGAAACAAGCGGTGAACGAACCAATCAGGCAAACCTCGAGGTGCTAAAATATCATTAACTAATGAAGATTCAAGGAGTATTACGTGTAAAGTGCAGCAGCTTCAGCATGAACGGTAATAGGATTATATGATACAAGTACAACGCAATTAGTCCGAAAAGCTTTGAAATCCAAACCTTGATTTTGATGTTTTTTACTGCAGAAGCATATGAGCATGCTCATTATCAGGATTCCCATCAACACCGCGGAGCTGATTACTAATCCAACTCGCAACTTGTTCTTGCCAAATTTCATGCTCCTATCTGTAGGACCTGATAAATAAAATTATAGTTGGCATCAAAGATATCAGCAATGAATTGAATGGAAAGAATGAAGAACGAGTACCTGATTCCGAGATACTGAGCTTAAGGTAGAAAAATTGCCCTTTCCCCTCGTAGTCTCTGATATCAAGAAGGTCATCAGACCATAGCAAACACCCTTCTCCGGTGGACATATCTAGAGTTGTATAGGCTATACAAGAGCAATTCTGTGCACAGAGCTTCTCACACTCGGCGAGGCTCATAATCCTATTAAACCGAGCCTTGCTTGCATCAGGAACCTTCACTCCATCTATCCTTTGAAAAGTCTCTCCTCCTGTGCACACCAACTCATTTTTCCTCACACACCCGGCTGACCAATTCCCTGACGCCCATTCCTTTGCTAGCCGAGGTGTAAATCCCTGCAAGCAGTTTCAGACAGGAGAAAGGTTGGCACTGAGTTTGCAACTTCCAAATGCACCACAAACTGCATACTTGTTGCAACTATCTCTTTAAAAGGTGCTGTACGTGTCCCATTTCCCCATGCTGTGGTTCCACAAAAGCTGGTATACGTTGCCTCCATTATTGAGGACAGTCCGAAAGAAGACAGAAGTGTCTATCATTTTACACACGTTGTATGTCTCCTCCTCTGTATAGACAAGCTGGCAAAAGAAGTACGGGTTTGGACTCAGCTGTGTTTGCCCTAGAAAGTTGAAACCATTCCAGGGACCCGACCTGAATACAACGCTACCGTTTAATGATATGTAAAACTGCGGATAGCCACTAGTCTCTAACCTCTTAGTTGTATCACCAAAAGAAGGATCACTCCCACTTTTCCAGGACACACCGAGCCATTCCAATCTTGTTACCAAATTCTTGCCAACCTTGCTACCTGCCAATGCGGTATCTTCAAAACCACCAAAGCCAAAATGCTCCCACACGTAACTATCCTCGTCGGTGTCATCTGCTTGTTTTAATACAAAATTCCCCGTGTCAAGTACTTGAGCTATCGGGTTTCGAGTCAACCCGCTGTTCTTGCCTCTAGACCAAATAGTAATGTTATTGGAGCTGCTGATCAACACAAGCATCCCCTGGCTTGTAACCTGTAAGACTCATGAGGTGTCATTGAGAGGCACGTCCCTGTTGGCAACCCAAACCACTGTTTCCCTAGAAAAATTGTACCAAATTCCCAAGTAACGCCTCTGAGTAGAAGAACTGAAGAATCCAAGCTCGAAGATGCCACTTGATGAAACTATGGTCTCTCCATCTCTGAGTGTCTGGTTCGCATGGATTGTATCAGTGGCTCCATTGATGGACGAAACCAAGGTGGAGAAAGATATAAAAAATTGGAGAAGAAGGGCTTCCATGGATGAATGGCTAGAAAGATGGTTAGAAAGCAAGTGTCTGGTTCACGTGAAAATTATCATATGGAGAAGGGCTTCCATGAATTTACTGATCAAGTGGGAATTGAAGAGATGGTTCCTACAGATGTCCTTTTACTTTGTTTATATTACTACTATATATTTTAAAAATTCAAACTCGGTAGAAAAGTTAAGTTTTTCATTGAATAATTTAATTCTTATGTCATCTAAGTCAATGTTGAATTTGGAAGATTAGTCCTCCGCATCAAGTTGCTTAAATTATACCCACACAATCCAGGAGTGACAGAAAAATCTTAGTTTAATATGACCGGTGCTACGATTCTACTAAAAATTCTACTACATCTCGGTGATTATTGTGACATATAAGATTTTTAAGCGGGGACATCTGCTCTTGATGTGTGTATAAAATACACATTAAACATAAAGATTTTAAGTATGTTTTTTGTAATTTTTTCTTTAGTTTTATATATTTTTAGTTAATTTCTGAGTTTTAGGTAACTAATTAACTCTTTGTGCTAATTTGTAGGAAAAGAGACAATTTTGGTAAAGAATTATACATAGAAGAGACAATTGTGAAATGTGGCAAGCAAGGTGGATTGTGAAAGAATGTTGGCGAAAGGGTAGTAATTAGGCAAATAAGTAGAGGTAGAGTAGTTTTCAACTTGGCTAAGGAGGTCGCTTGATGACAGTTGTAAATCAATATTAAAATAATAAAATTGCATCTAGCCTGGCAACATGTGATAAGTGAAGTTCCAAGTGTTATGCAAGTTGAGTGCTAACCATGGTGACTTAAAACGGTTTTAGATGAGACCAAGCTAAATAGCACTATAAGTGCCTTCATATACAGTCATGCATTATATTTATTGATGTTGAGTCTCTAGTAGTCTTCTTCATTTCTAAATAATTAAAATTATGGGGAATTACTTTGATTTGTGGACTGGACTTAAATTGCAAAATTTACATGGCATTAGAATTCCTAAGTATAGTCTCTTGTTGATGGATTATTAATTCATTGTGGTTAAAATGCAATTGCTCAAGTTGCTAATATCTATTTCATGTGCATATGTTATGAGTTTTCATTTATTCTCTGAGTCTTGTATTTTGAGTCTATGTCTTAAATCAAGTATTGCTTGAGGACAAGCAACATCTAAGTGTGGGAATATTTGATAAGTGTGTCAAATATGCATTAAATATATTGGATTTGAGTATATTTTTTGTACTTTGTCTTTGGTTTTATATTGTTTTAGATAATTTCTGAATTTTAGGTGACTAATGAACTCTTTATTCTAATTTATAGGAAAAGAGACAATTTTGGAAAAGACTTATATTGAAAAGAGGAGTTCAATAAGGACAGCTAGACTGGTATGGACTTTTGGTCCATTTTTGAGCATAATTTAGAGAAGCTTATCAGAGAATCAATTTAAGATCTTTTGTTTTACTTTCTATCAATTTAAAGAACATACCAATTGGATTTTGGAAGAGGAAGTTACGGATAAAATACTGAAGACTGATTTGAAAGAAGTTTGTTGTGGAAATTCGGGGACAAAATTAAAAATCCAGTTTCCTAAAAATTAGGATTCTAAGGATGAATATTTTAGATTTTTAGGTTTAGTAGGGCTATATAAATCCTATTAGCTTTATTTAGAGCCACCGAGATATCTATTCAAGGGAGATTTAAGGGAGAAACTCATGGTTGTGAGGATATTATTTATTTAATCTTATTAATTTTTGTATTTACTTATTCCTTGTGCTTATTTTTGTTCTTGAATAGCGTGCGATCGTGATCTATTTTAAAACTAATTTGAAATTGATTTCTAATTAGCAGTTGCACTTAGGAATTGAATTATGAGCAAAGTTAATTTAAGGAGGAATGGTTATTACCAAACTAATTAACTAGGAATAAGTAAGGCTAGTTTGTACATACCAAGGTTTTGAGTATTAACATCTATTCTTAATGCTATTGTCTTGTAGTTGCCCTGGCCTATGAGATGATAAACAACTAGTTAGGTAATCAGTTGGCTTGTTAATTATACAATATTAATGGTTTCATTGCGGTTACAAGACATTTACTCTATTTGGTAGATGAATTAGAATATCTTTAATGATCCAATAATCGACCATGTGGTATTCCAACCTTGAATCTACCATTTGTTTATCATTAGTTTTTGCATTTTTTTTCTTCTTATTTTAGTTTATTTCCAATCATTCGCGAATCTCTCCCTTTTCACTTTTTTATCATAATAGTTAGGTTAATTGAATATTCGTTTATACTTTAATCCGACTCGGTATTTTCACTTACTTACTACAAATTAGCAAACTATAGATATCGATTTATTTTGTGGGATTTCAATATGCTTATTAGGTCTCGACCAAGCTCCAAAGGGAAGAGCCTTAGTTTTAAGTTTCTTGGAATGCTCTACATCACACATATGATGGGCTTAATTTTGGTTTGAATATCCAATCTTACTAGATTAAAAAACATTCTGGCAATCGTTCATATTTATAAGCAATCGACCAAAAATTCTGACCATGTTGGAGGACTTGGAAATCCACTAACAAAAGAAATTATATTATTACAAGAACTTTCAGCTTCAGAAAAGTAGTACTTCAAAGTTATTCTAGTTCATTCTCATCAATGGAAATGAGACCTTGAGGGTGACTCTGACTAATCTCAACTATCCTTTGATTAATGAGATTACCAACTTTCAAAATTGTATCATTTTTGAAGTTGGATTAGTTCACCTAATAGACTCGATACCAATGAACTCAAAAAAATTATAATACTCTCAAATACAAAATAAAAAACACACAAGTTCTTGATGAGTATCAAAAATACTCATTATTCGTGTCCTTTTAATAGGTTGCTCTTAGTGTTTTAGGTTGATTTATTTGCATTTTAGTTGTTGTAGTGTTAGTTTTCGTTTATTGTGTGTTTTTGTAGAGTTTATCATTTTTCATTGAGTTTGCTTATTTTTAGGAGCCTATTAGAGGATAAGTGTAGGACGATCGAGCGGACATATAATGGCAAGGATGAGAGAGAAGTCGCGAAGCCAAGGAGTGCAAAGCACAAGCAACTGGTGCCTGACAGGGGACATGGCGCACGCTAAGGATCCGTTACTCAAATGACCATATACATAGATGACCATTCGCACTCGAAGAAGGAGAAAATGCAAAGGCTGGTGCACACCAAGTGAAGCTGGCGTACGCTAGTGCAGACTGACAGAAATAAAAAGAATCTGAGTATTGGACAAACAAAATGGAAAAATAACTTAAGTCGATTTATGGCTTTTGTGAAGGAAGGGGAACAAGATGACTGACTTCCTAGATATTTTTTGTAGATATTTATCTTAGGATAAGTTAGTTTAGATATTTTGTTAACTATTTGACTATTAAGCTTAGTATATAGGCTATTTTCCTTTCTAAGTGTAAAAAAGGTGCAAGAGAGAGGTAAGAAATAGACAAGAAATAAAACACTCTCCTCTTTCTTGGACATCGATGTAAAGACAAGAAAGCTTAAAGATCTTGGCTAAGCTTTCTTACCTTTACTCTTTTCATATGTTAATAAAGATGTATGTTGTTTATATAAGCATATGTGAGTAGTTAAATGCGAGTTTGGTGCCTTGTTACCTTACATGAGCCACAGTTTGGTGGGGTGAATATGCTTAGGATTGTTTTATTATTAACGCGCTTCATACCATGCTTAGACTTGCTTGATCACCATGCTTTCATAGCTAGTCAAAACTTAAGACCGAAAGGGTATGGAATTGATGGATTGGTTAGTTTGATGATGAGTAGCCTTGTGAAGAATAACCCTTTTTTGAAGACCTACTTGTTGTCCTTTGAGTGATAATTGGCGCTTAGCTAGTTTAGATGGTTGGTGTGGTCGAAAGAACATATCTAGTCTTCTAAGCCTAGTAAAGTAGCAATTTAGACTCATCGTGCATGAAAGTATGGTTGATGTTGCCTTAGAATCACTTGGACCACATCACATACACAAATAACCCCCTAAATCTTATGGTTATATTGCTGGATTAGGTACCTTACTCATTTTAGTATCCTAAGTTGTTATTCATAGTAAATAAGTAACTAGTAAACTAATAGCTTAAGTCTATGATCATTATATTTGTGTTTTAGAATTTAGATTGTGTGTTCAACAAACCAAACTTCATAACCCTATCTTAGACTAGCTAGTGAACCAAAGAGTAGCCATAGAACCTCAATCTCTGTGGTACTACAACCCCTACTTACTCATTGTTGCAATTTGCTGCAATTCTACTGATAAATTAGTGCACGCCAGCCCCATTAGCACACACCAAGTTTGTTCATCCAAAAGCTTCTTGCTCGTGCCAGGTGTAATTGGCGTGCGACTGAGCTTCAAGTTGGTTAAAGGTTGGCACAAGCCAGCCTTGTCTGGTGTATGCCAGACAGACTGAACGAATGACCGATCGTCCAATGTTAAGTAGAATTAAGGTAGAATAGGTAGTGAATCCAGAAGCAATCAATTAGCACCATTGCTGGGGATTGAGAATAGACTCTCAATTTGGTTTACGAACTTGGATTAGGATATTTTTGTTTGCTTTTTATTTTTGTTTACTTTTTAGCCATGTGACTTATCTTGCTTGACAAGTTACATGCATGCCCTTAACTCATTCCACCAATAATTCTCCATTGGAAATTGAAGTAGATATAGCACGGTTAGAATGGTCATTATAGAAGGAGAGACGAGAGAAAGAAAGAATGGACCAAAGGCAAGAAGGTCGAGGGGACAGAGTTTCTGGTCCTCGACCTTCTCTAATAGACCATGGAAGACCTACATATGAAGGAGCTTTATCCAGAATCTAACGGCCAGTTGTTGAAGCCAATCACTTTGAAATTAAGCCAGCCGTGATATGCTCTAAGCTTTGGGTTAGTTCTATGGATTGCCTAATGAAGACCCCAATGCACATCTATGGAACTTCATGGAATTAGCTGATAACTTTAAGTATCCGTGAGCGTCTGATGATGCTGTAAAGATTAGAATGTTTCTATATACGTTAAGGGACAAGGATAAACTATGATATAAGCAACTCAAAGGTACTCCAATAACCACCTAGGAGCAATTGGCAAATGTTTTTTTGACAAATATTTCCCATACTCAAAGACTAACAAGCTCATTTAGGAGATAACCAACTTTGAACAATACGAAGGAGAGTCTTTGAGTGAAACTTGGGAGAGATTTAAGGATTTGCAACAAAAATGCCTGCACCATGGTTTGTCTGAGGAGTCTCTACTTAAGACTTTTTATTTCAGCCTGTCATCAACAACAATGGGAACTATTGATTCTGCTTCCAATGGAAATTTTCAGAGAAAGGAAAGGGGTGAACCCACCATATTCTGGAAGAGCTGGCAGAAACAAACAGGATAATCACCAATGAAAGAAAAAAATAACCCATCAGAGAGTTAAGGGAGGTAAATGAATGAAGCAAGAGAAGAGGAATGATTGAACTTAATGCTTCCTCATCTTTTTAAGCACAATTAGATTTAATGGCAAAGCAGTTGCGTGAATTGACCCTAAACAAAGTTGATGTTGTTGTTGTAAAACAGCATTGCAAAGTCTGTGGCAATATTGGCCACGAGATTAGTCAATGTGCCATGAGGAACCAACGTACAGAGTAGGTTAATATTGTTAGTGGTCAAGGACAAGGAGGAAACCGAATGGGAAACAACCCATATTCCTCTACATACAATTCTGGATGGAAAAATCACCCTAACTTCTCATGGAAAGAAAGACACAATGATGATAATATGGCAATCGTTCCTAATAAAGGATTGCCTTTATGTATCCCACAACAAAGACCACCACCTGGTTTTCAACCAAACAGATTTTTGGGGGAAAGAATAGTAGCCTTTGAGGAGAGATTTGACAAGGTGGAGAAGTTTATCCAACAAACTGGAGAATCATCCAACAACCAAAGTTAAATTTTGAAAGTATTAGCGGCCTAAGAAGCAAGTTCCATACTATGCCAAGTTTCTAAAGGAATTCAACACTAAGAATAGAAAGTGGAAAGATGGAGAGACAGTCACCTTCACGACTGATTATAGCTCTCTAATCTGAAAGAATCTTCCAATGAAGCTAAAAGATTTAGGGAGTTTTACAATTCCCTGTTTCATTGGTAAAACCAAGTTTCCAAAATGTTTGTGTGATTTAGGCGCAAGTATCAACTTGATGCCTTTGTCTACATTTCAAAAACTAGGTTTGTGTGAAGTTAAGCCAACTTCAATGCTTCTCCAGTTGGCAAACCAAACTATTAAGAAACTATTCGGTGTAGTTGAGGATGTCTTGGTGAAGACTGAAAAGTTTATTTTTCTAGTTGACTTTCTGGTTCTGGATTTCTCTGAGGACAAGATTGTCCACTGATTTACGATAGACCCTTCCTCAACACAGCACATGCATTGGTAGATATGCATAATGGTAAATTGGTACTCGAAATTAGAGACAAGAAGGTTGAGTTTAACATGACAAGTGTTATGTGCTATCCTCTTGATGAAGTGATGTGCATGAAAATTGATGTTGTGGATGAGTGTATCCTCACATTCTACAAGGAAAATATCTCTAGAACTGAGGATAAAGAACAAGAGAAAGAAGAGGAGGATATTATGGAAGAAGTAAAGGAGGAAGTTGACAAGAAAGGTCTAGTTGAGGAGCTCGAACTTCATTTGAAATATTGGACTCCACCCTCTATTGTAAAGGCTCTTTCCTTAGAATTGAAAGAGCTAGCCTCGCATCTGAGATATGCATTCTTAATAGATGGAGGGAGGTTACCGATTATTATATCAAACAAGCTTACTAAGGAGGAAGAAGGGAAAGTGCTCATAGTTGTGAATAAATGGATTAAGGCTATTGCTTGGCAAATATGCGATATAAAGAGAATAAGCTCAAAAATTGTAATGCACCATATTCACATGGAGGACAGAGCAAGACCGAGGGTAGACAGCATAGGAGACTTTATCCTAACATGAAGGAGGTTGTTAAGAAGGAAATGATAAAACTCCTCGAGGCCAGAATTATTTATCCAATTTTGGATAGTGAGTGGGTAAGCCCGATCTATTGTGTTCCTAAAAAAAGGGGAAGGACAGTTGTGATCAATGAGGAACGGGAGCTCATTCCAATAAGAACTATGATCGGATGGAGAGTGTATATCGATTACCATAAATTGAATGATACCACACGAAAAGATCATTTCCCAATTCTATTCATTGATCAAATGTTGGAAAGGATAGTGGGGTATTCTTACTGTTACTTTTTGGATAGGTACTCAGGGTACAATCAAATTGCAATATATCCCAGAGATCAAGAGAAGACATCTTTCACAATCTCTTTAGTATATTTGCATATCGTAGAATGCCTTTTGAATAAAATTTTGCCCCAGCAACATTCCAATGTTGTATGGAGTCTATTTTCTGGGAGATGAATGAGAAGATTATGGAAATCTTTATGAATGACTTCTCTATTTTTGGAGACTCATTTGATCATTGTCTTGACAACCTAGACAAAGTATTGAAGAGATGTGAGGAAAAGAATCTTGTGCTCAACAAGGAAAAATGCCATTTTATGGTAGACGAAGGGATAGTCCTTGGGCATAAGATTTCTATGGCTGGAATGGAAGTTGATAGAGCTAAGACAGAGGCGATAGAGAAGATGGATGCACCAACTATAATTAAAGGAGTTAGAGCATTTCAGGGCCATGCCAAATTTTACAAAATATTCATCAAGAACTTCTCTCTAATTGCTAAGCCTCTAACAAATTTGCTGGTTAAGGATGTATCTTTCAACTTTGATGAGCACTGCCTTAAGACATTTGATGCTCTAAAGAAAGCTCTTATCACAGCTCTCATAATTTCATCACCAGACTAGAAGCTTCTATTCGAATTAATGTGTGATGCAAGTGATCTCACTTTAGGTTGTATTCTGGGATAAAAGAAAGAGGGAAAGCTCCACGTAATCTAATATGCAAGTAGAGTACTGACAGGAGCTCAACTCAATTATACAACCACAAAGAAGGAGATACTTGTGGTTATTTATGCGTGTGACAAATTCAGGTCATACTTGCTTGGTTCGAAAGTTATGATTTATACTGACCATGCAGCTTTGAGATATTTGTTCCCAAAGCAAGATGCCAAGTCTCGTTTGATGCGCTAGATTTTATTACTCCAAGAATTTGACTTGTCCATTAAGGACAAGAAAGGAGTAGAAAACGTTATTGCAGATCATCTCTCTAGGCTAGAGAAAAGCGACGGGATAGAGATTGAAGGAAATATTCAAGAAGAGTTTCCTGATGAAACTCTGATGACGATGAGTAGAGTAGAAGCTCCTTGGTATGCAAATTATGCCAACCTTTTAGTTGGAAAAATTATTTCAACAGATTTGAGTTATCCCCAAAGGAAGAAATTTCTACAAGATGTTCAGATGTATGTTTGGGATGATCAGTACCTTTTTAAGAGGTATAGTGATGAGGTTCTTCGATGTTGTATTGCTAGTTGGGAAGTAGCAAACATTTTAGAGCAATGCCATAACATTCCTTACTCAGGTCATTATGGAGCTACAAGAACCACATTGCGAGTCTTCGAATATGGATTCTATAGGCTTTTCATCCGCAAGAATGCATGTAGTTTTGTTGAGCAGTGTGACTACTGCCAAAGAATAGGAAATATCTCAAAGAGGAATGAGATGCCTCTATCTGGAATTTTAGAGATTGAGCTCTTTGATGTTTAGGGATTAGACTTCATGGGACCTTTCCCAATATCATATGACAATAAGTATCTCTTGGTAGGAGGAGTATACTATGTTTCAAAAGTGGGTAGAAGCTTTGGCATCACCAACAAATGATGCTAGAGTAGTTACTTGATTTCTTAAGAAGCTCTTCTCGAGATTTGGAGTACCATGAGCGATAATCAGCGATGGTGGGTCACATTTCTACAACAAGCAATTTGAAGTCCTGCTAAAGAGATATGGGATAACACACATGGTGGCAACACCTTATCACCCCCAAACTAGCAGACTGGTTGAGCTTTCAAACTGAGAGCTCAAGAAAATCTTAGAAAAGATGGTCGGTACAGCAAGGAAGGATTGGTCGAACAAGCTTGATGATGCCTTATGGGCTTATCAAACGGCATTCAAAATACTAATAGGAATGTCACCTTATAGGCTTATTTATGGCAATGCATGCCATTTTCCAATAGAGCTTGAGCATCATCCTTTTTGGGCAATTAAGACCCTTAATTATGATTACAAAATAGCAGGAGAGCCTAGAATTCTCCATCTTGAGGAGTTGGATGAAATGCAGTACTTGGCATTTGAGAGCTCAAGACTCTACAAGGAAAGGACCAAGAGAATATATGATGCCCACATCATCAAGAAAGATTTCAATGAGGGGCAGAATGTTCTTCTCTATAACTCGCGAGTAAAACACTTACCAGGGAAGCTCAAATCCAAGTGGAGCAGCCCATACCAAATTGTCAAAGTATTCCCTTTTAGAGCACTTGATTTGGAAGATACCAAGGGGTTAGTCTTTAGAGTTAATGGCCAATGATGTAAAATCTACATTAGAGGGGGCGACATTAATCAAGATGCGGAGGTACAATCGGTTAATGTGCCATCTAGTTCATGAACAAATAGAACAATTGGGTAATGCCTCTTTTACCTACAGAGAATAAAGAACAAGATATTTTGCACTAAGTATATTCATTTAGTTAGTGTCGTAGTTTCTAGAAAAATCTTGATTAACGTTTGCCTCATCATTCTTCGTCTAGCGAAAGAGACTTTATGAATTAAGCAACGAGACAAAAACTTCTTGAGACACTCGAGAGGAACATCAACAAGTGCCTATAAGAAGAGGATGAAGAGATTTGAATTTTGCCCAAGGTGTAGAAAGTTAGAAGATGATGGAGACTGTAGCAAGAATAGCACTAACTCGCAAATTGAGTATACCGTGCTACTATGTTGCGACCTTATTAGGCTTAGAGCTAAAAATGTTGCACAAAGAGGTAGTTCGTCATGGTACACCATTTGTGAGTTATATGAATTGCAAAAGTCAAAGTTGCACCTGTGACCCATGAAGATGGGGCGTCTGGTTTTCAAGCATTCCAAAAATGCAAGCATACATAAAAGCAAAAAAAATATTAGCATGTTTGTTTCTTATGTGTGATCTTTTAGTTTTAGTGTTTATATCTTAAGTGTGTAATTTTTGCAATTTGTACATAGTTGGCGCACGTCAATAGATATGGCATATGCCATGTTAAGTGAATCTA
>SOPF01028393.1:187834-201673 GCA_012979155.1 Hypericum perforatum | reverse complement strand
GACGTGCGCCATTCTTCACAAAATTTTAAAACCCAAACTCTCCTGCCGCTGAAAACTTAGAAACCAACTGAGCCCAATCCTTCTCGACCATTTCCCCACAATACCCAATACCTAATACACATTCCTTGATAGCAGATAATGCAGGATCTAGCCAGGTTCGATGCAAGGATAGGAGAAAATGCATGAGAAACCCTACGCCTTCACCACCAGATTCTCCACTCCCAGACATCCACGACCGCTACGATGCTCCCTTCATAATCTTTCATGATTGGGAAGGAGAGAGAAATTATGGCTAAGGAGGAGCTGGTGTTAGAGTTCTATTGCACGTTGTAGGTTGCAGCAAATAGGAGTTCATTCACTGCACATTTCTTTGATAATGATTTTGGCATGAATGAAACTGAATTTAATGACCTCTTTGACCTTAAATCTGGAGTAGGGACTTTAGACTTCACACCTACTAGTCAATCCCATCGGTCATGGCAAAAGATTACTGGTTTCGAGAGATATGAGTCAGGGAGGGTGCCTAATGCCCTAATTAGGGAACCACACTTAGGCATCCTCCATCGCTTTATGACTCTGACCTTCAGTGGTCAATGGAAAGAGTCTAAAGTGTTCTGAATCTTAGCTTTATGCCATCGATTACTTATGCCATGACATTCTGTTTAACACATTTGCCATGGTCATTGACTGCTTTGCGCGATCTATTAGTGATAGGGGATCTAGATATCTGTACTTGGGTCATATTATTTTCTGCATTGCACGTCACCTTTTTTTGAGTAGGTTGTAGACTTTTAAGGATCAATCGTGGAACCAGTGCCGCTTGACATCGAGAAACTTCACCATAGTAAGTTGATCGAGAAGACGATTATAGATGGCAAGGAGATATACATCTATAAGCCATAGGAGAGGCACAAGGCAGTTCAGGATCACCTTAGGGTAGTAGGGTAGATGCCAGCACAGAGAGAGGAGGAGTAGGAACATCTGGACCTGGCCCATCACGATGAAGCAGAGCTGAGCCATCGAGCACCTGACCCATAGGTAGAGATGTAGTACTTATATAACTAGTTTACTATGATGCAGGTGCAGCTACAGGGTCACAGAGAGTAGTTGCATGGGTATGGTATGCAGCTGCAAGACTATGCAATAGCAATGCATCCAGGAGGGACTACCAGTATGATTACAATACTCATATGAAGATCGAGTTTGAAGCTCAGAGAGAGGAGCAGAGGGCATTCTACACCGACCAGAGAGCTCACATAGTGCACCAGCAAGAGCATTACGAGCAGCAGCGAGCACATGCTGAGTGGATGTGCACCTGGGCAGAAAACATTGGCAGTAGCTTCATATTCCCACTACCGCCTCCACAAGAATGATAAGGAGCTCCTTTTTTCTTTAACTTTGTTAAACTTTGTTATTTTACTTTATTTATTTTCCTTGTTTGTTTTCTTTTATGTCTTTTGATTATGTTTTTGATTTTGTGTGTTTGTAACTCATTTAATGATCGTATTATGTTACTACAAGGTGATCTTATTAGGCTTAGAGCTGAAAATGTCACAAGGAGGTAGTTTACATGATATGCCATTAGTGAGTTAATGTGTTGCATGTTTGTTTGTATGTATGCATGTTTTGAGATAGTTTATTCATATCTTTGGTGATTTGGTACAGAAGTGATCCTAGTTGAGCTCTTCAGGGTTAAATTTCCCTGATGCTTCTTAATGTACTAGGTCATTGAGGTAAAATTGTCTCAACTTTGTTTTTTTTGTGATTAGATGTTTATTAGTATCTTAGACACCTTGAGGACAATGTGTCATTCAAGTGTGGGGGAGGGTTCCTTCTAAAAATCTCCATTTTCGGTTATTAGTCTTGTTTAGGATGTTTAAACTTGTCTAGCATGTTAGATTATTTTGTTTAGATTTAGACTCGAGCTTCAAAGTCAAAGAAAATTGGGAAAGTGGGAGAGAGCTTGATTATTTTTAGTGAGGATGTCTAGATTAGATGAGTGATTAGTTTCTTTTGTAACAAGTCCTCGGACTGGGTGGTTTAACCACTATCCAAACTTTTACCTTACCTTTACCTAAGCCCCATTATAACCCGATATAAAGACCTTCTAATCATTAACAACTGTACGATCTAAGATATTATTGAGTAGGATGTAGAATGCTCGATAGATATTGGCTAAGTATGCGAGTGATAGGAAGTTGCCTACTTATACATTGAGTGAGTTAAACTTTCTAATCATTAAGAGGTTCACGTTCTAGTGTCTTTTACATAGTGTTAACATCAGTTTAAACAACTAAGTGTTAGAGGCGTCTATCGATTCATTCGTTTTATGTTTAAGTTAATGAACTAGCTATGTAGGAATAGTCTTTTGACTAAAGCTGATGTTTTTGAGGGGAGTCAAGTTACAAATTTTTCATGCCGAGTCTTTTCCTTTTTTTGTGTTTTTCTTTTATATGTTTGTGTGTTTCCGCATTTGAGTTTTGCTTGGGGACAAGCAAAGATTCAAGTGTGGGGGTGTGGGGGTGTGATGAGTGTCAAAAACACTCATTATTTGTGTACGTTTTAGTATAGGTTTAGTGTTGTAATTAATTGTTTTAGTGTGTTTTTTTTCTATGTCTCGTAATTGTACATTATGGTCTTGTTACGTGATCTTTCATTTTTCTTATGTTTTCTTTGTGTTTAGGAGCTTCATGGATGATAATTTAATGATGCACGATCAAGATCACAAGGTTGCAAGAAAAATGGCATTGACAAACCAAATGCACCAATTATTTCCGAGGCTAACCATGTAGTTAGTCGGGCCAGACCTCTTTCACAAAAACATTCATAACTTCTTCATACAATGTTGGATTGAGGCTTTGTCAGCGGCGTTGGAAAGAAAACATCCGTATCTACAATGTATCAAAGGTCGTCTTCCAATTTGGCACCTAAGAGGGACAAACACTTGATCCAATTTCATGGCCCAATTCTGTCCGAGTGGGCCATTGTTATAGTTTTTTTGGGCCAATTTTGGGCTTCTTGGCCCAAATCCGTAGTAGCCAACTTGGAGGAGGAAGAGATATGCTTGAGTAGATTTTAACTCTTTTGAAGAGACAAGGATGACTCCTTCCATTTAACTTCTTGTTAATAAGTCTTAAAGGAAAAAAACATATATGGAGAGTGGTTGTGATATTTTGTAAAAGAATTAATTTCCTAAGTTAGCTAAAGTTGTCAATTTGGCTTGTAATAGACGAAGTCATTAATTAGCTAAAAAAGGTGGCAGCCGAGAGGAAGTGTGTCCGTGAGCAAAAAATGAGAAAGAAGAAGAAAAGGAAGAAAGGAAAAGAAGAGAAGGAGAGGAAGGAAAATAACGAAGCAACCAAACCAAGCTAAGGCTTACTTGTAACACTTCTTCCTTCTCTTAAAGTCTTTACTTTTCTCATGCTTTGCTCTTGTAATATATTCATGTTCTTGCTTGTTTTTATTGTAAATATGTGTGAGTAGTTGTCTTTGCGATATGATGCCTTAAAAGCTTAAGCATGCTAATGGTTAAAATAGGTTAAAGAGATAAGGACCATGTACTTGTTAAAAACATAATGCTTAGACTAGATTGGCCACCTAGAACAATGAACACAATCAAGTCTTGAGACTAAAAAGAGATAGACTTGACTGAACATTTAACTTGTTGATCCGTTGCCTTGTGAGATATGGACTCCTCCTTGGTAATTGATTATCCATAGGGTGATAAATATAGTTGGTGTTTAGTTAGGATTAAGTGACTCGTGGGGGCGAAAGCACATCAAGTTCACTTAATCCTAGGTAAAGATCTATTTCGATTAATCTAATGCAAAAACGTAGATTAGTTGCCTTGAAACACCTAGATTATGTCACAAACTTAATAAACCTATCAAACAATTTTGTTTGTTTAAGTGATCTTTGGTATCATATCATTTTAGTTTAATTTACTTTTCTTTACATTTATGTTATTATTGTTCTTATGTTGATTACTTTGTGCATATTTGTGTGTTAAGTTACCAAACCATTCAATCCAAATCAAGTTCCTAAAATATAATAAGTAAGTCGAGTAAGGCGCAAACTTGATCCTCATGGGAATGATATCCTACTTCATAAAACTATATTGTTACGATGGTTAGAGGTGTTTTACGATGCTAAAAACCACTATAATCAATGATTAGTACTCTTGCTAGAAGAGAAATATTCTTGGTGACCTACTAATTGTCCTTGGAGTGGAGCTCACAGTTGGTGCTTATCTTAGTTTAGTTGGTTGGTGGGGTCGAAAGAATATATCTAACCTTCTAAGCTTAGTTAAGTAGCAATTTAGACTCATCGTGCACGAAAGTGTGGTTGAAGTTACCTTTGATTCACTCGAACCACATCACATACACTAGAAATCCTCTATATCTTATGGTTATGTTGGTGGTTTAGGTACCTTGCTCAATTTTAGTTGTTAAGTTGTTAATATTCTATTTTATAACCATATTTATCTAAGTGTTAGTCTTGTTATCTTTATATTTGTTAGTAGACTTTAGATCACTTGTGTAAACAACAAAACTTCATAATCTGATCCTAGTTAAGTAAGTAAATTAGAGTAGGCCTAACAACTCAATCTCTATGGATTGACAAACCCTTACTTACTTATTGTTGCAATCTGCTACAATTCTGCTGCTGAATTGGTACACGCCATACCTTGCTGGTGCACGCCAAGTTATTCATCCGAGAGCTTTTTGTCTTATGCCAAGAAAAGGTAGCGTACGCTTAAGCTTCGGGTTGGTTTGGTTGAATGTTAGCGCACACCATACATAGTTAGCGTACGCCAGATTGACCCCTCGCATGAATGATCGATCATTTTGTTAAGTAAATTTGAAGTAGACCTTTTTTATAGAGGCATTAGTGAATATGCTTGTGCCGGACCCAAAACCAAAAAAAGATTAGTGTGGATCAATTGGCGTCATTGCCGGGGATTGGGAATTTAGACTCTCAATTTGGTTTACGAACTCGGATTAGAATATTATTATTTATTATTATTATTTTTCTTTATTTTTTCTTTACTTTTTGCTTATGTGACTTGTCTTGCTGGACAAGTTACATGAATGCCCTTAACCCGTTCAACTAATATTTCTCCATTAAAGATTGAAGAAAAAATAATGCGGTTAGATAGGTCATTGTGTAGGGAGAGATGAGAAAAAGAGAGAATGGACCAAAGGCATGAAAGTCAAGGGGATAGAGTACCTGGTCTTCGACCTTCTTTAATGGACCATGGAAGACCAACATACAAAGGAGCCAATACTGGAATCCAATGGCCGGCTGTCGAAGCTAATCATTTTGAAATTAAGCCAGCCGTGATTCATATGCTCCATGCTTTGGGTCAGTTCTATGGTTTACCTATTAAAGATCCCAATGAACATCTGGGGAACTTTATGGAATTAGCGGATAACTTTAAGTATCCTGGAGCGTCTGAAGATGCTATTAAGATTAGAATGTTTCCATATACGTTAAGGGATAAGGCTAAGCTATGGTATAAGCAACTTAAGGGTACTCCAATAACCATATAGGAGCAATTGGCAAATGCTTTTTTTGACAAATATTTCCCCTACTCAAAGACTAATAAACTCGTTAAGGAGATCACCAACTTTGAACAATATGAAGGATAGTCTTTGAGTGAAACTTGGGAGAGATTTAAGGAATTGCAACATAAATGCCTGCACCATAGTTTATCTGAGAAGTCTCTTCTTAAGACTTTTTACTTTAGCCTCTCACCAACAACAATAGAAACAGTTGACTCTGCTTCCAATGAAAATTTCCTGAGAAAGGAAAGGGGTGAAGCCTACCATATTCTGGAGGAGTTAGCAGCAACAAATAGGATAATCACAAATGAGAGAAAAAAAATAACCTATTAGAGAATTAAGGAAGGTAACTGAGCGAAGTGAGAGAAGAGGAATGATTGAACTTGATTCTTCCTTTTCTTTCAAGCACAATTAGATTTGATGGCAAAGCAATTGCGTGATTTGACTCTAAACAAAATTAATGTCATTGCTGTACAATAGCATTGCAAAGCCTGTGGCAATACTAGCCACGAGATTAGTCAATGTGCAATGATGAGCCAATCTGCAGAGCAAGTCAACTTTGTTAGTGGTCAAGGACAAGGAGGAAACAGAATAGGAAACAACCCATATTCCTCAACTTACAATCCTGGTTAGAGAAACCACCCTACCTTCTCATAGAGAGATAGAAACAGTGATGACAGTATGGCAAACATTCCTGATAAAGGATTGTCTTTACGTGTCTCGCAACAAGGACCACCACCTAGTTTTCAACCACATAGGTTCTTAGGAGAAAGAATGGTAGCACTTGAGGAGAGATTTGACATGGTTGAAAAATTCATCCAACAAACGGGAGACTCATCCAACAACCAAAGTCAAATCTTGAAGGTATTAGCAGCCCAGGAAGCAAGGCAGAATAATTTGGAACAATTTCTAAAAGGGCAAGCAACTACCATGCGTAACATGGAAGTACAACTTGGGGAAATTATAAAGACAAATACACAAAGAGCATCTGGCTCTCTCCCAAGTTCTATTGAGACAAATCCTCGATGCCAAGTTAATGCAATTTCCTTAAGAAGCGGCAAAGAATTAGCTTCTCAAGAAGTCAAAGAGAAGGCTAAAAAAGTGATATGGTGAGTCTTGAAAAAGATGAGGAAGAAGTGCTGAAAGATAAGATCTCGCAAGAAGAAGTTGCAGAGGAGGAAGAAGTTTACATACCACCACCACCAATGGTCCCCATTCTTCCTTATCCTTAGAGGGTAAAGAGAAAGTCTATGATGGATGAAAAATTTCTAAGATTCATGGAGAAAATGAAAAACGTTCAAATTAATGTCTCTTTCCTAGAGATGCTAGATCAAGTTCCACACTATGCCAAGTTTCTAAAGGAACTCGTCACTAAGAAGAGGAAGTGGGAAGATGGAGAGACAATTATCCTTACAGTAAATTGTAGCTCTGTAATCTCAAAGAATATTCCGATAAAGCTAAAAGATCTGGGGAGTTTTACAATTCCCTATTTTATTGGTGAAACTGAGTTTCCAAAATGCTTGTGTGATTTAGACGCAAGTATCAACTTGATGTCTTTATCCACATTTCAAAAACTAGGCTTGTGTGAAGTTAAGCCAACTTCAATGCTTCTCCAGTTAAAAGACTAGACTATTAAGAAAACCATTCGGTGTGGTTGAGGATGTCTTGGTGAAGATTGACAAGTTTATCTTCCCAGTTGACTTTGTGGTTCTAGATTTCTCTGAGGACAAAAACTGTCTACTAATTTATGGCAGACCCTTCCTCAACACAGTACATGCATTGGTAGATGTGCATAATGGTAAATTGGTTCTACGAATTGGAGACAAGAAGGTTGAGTTCAACATGACAAGTGTTATCGCCATCCACTTGATGAAGGGATGTGCATGAAAATTAATGTGGTGGATGAGTGTATCCTCGAGTTTTGCAAGGAAAAGATCTCTAGTATTGAGGATAAATAACTAGAAAAAGAAGAAGATGAGGATATTGTGGAAGAAGTAAAGGAGGAAAATGATAAGAAGAGTTTACTTGAGGAGCTCAAAATTCATTTGAAATATCAGACTTTACCCTTGATTGTGAAAGCTCCTTCCTTAGAACTAAAAGAGCTACCCTCACATCTGAGATATGCATTCTTAATAGATGTAGGGAGATTACCGATTATTATATTGAACAAGCTCACTAAAGAAGAAGAAGAAAAAGTGCTCATGGTTGTGAACAAATGGATTAAGGCCATGGCTTGGCAAATATTTGATATTAAAGGGATAAGCCCGAAAATTATGATGCACCATATTCACATGGAGGATAGAGCGAGGCCAAGAGTAGACCGATAAAGGAGACTTAATCCTAACATGAAGGAGGTTGTTAAGAAGGAAGTGATAAAACTCCTCGAAGCTAGAATTATCTATTCGATCTCAGATAGTGAATGGGTTAGCCCAATATATTGTGTTCCCAAGAAAGGAGGAATGACTGTTGTGATCAACAAGGAAGGAGAGCTCATTTCGACAAGAACTATGACTGGATGGAGGGTGTGCATTGATTATCATAAATTAAATGATGCCACACAGAAAGATCATTTTCCACTCCCTTTCATTGATCAAATGTTGGAAATGATTGCAGAGTATTATTATTATTACTTTTTGGATAGATACTTTGGGTACAACCAAATTGCAATATACCCTAGAGATTAAGAGAAGATATCTTTCACTTGTCCCTTCGGTATTTTTGCATATCGGAAAATGCTTTTTGGATTAAGTTGTGCCTCAGCAATATTCCAATGTTGAATGGAGTCTATCTTCTAGGAGATGAACGAGAAGATTATGGAAATCTTCATGGATGACTTCTCTATTTTTGGATACTCATTTGATCATTGTCTTGACAACCTAGATAAAGTATTGAAAAGAGGTGAGGAAAAGAATCTTGTGCTCAATTGGGAAAAGTACCATTTTATAATAGATGAAGAGATAGTCCTTAGGCATAAGATTTCTAGAGTTAGTATGGAAGTAAATAAAGCTAAGATAGAGGCGATAGAGAAAATGGAAGCACCAACCACAGTTAAAGGAGTTAGAGCATTTCTGAGTCATGCCAGATTTTACAGAAGATTCATCAAGAACTTCTCTCTAATTGCTAAGCCTCTAACAAATTTGCTGGTTGAGGATGTATCCTTCAACTTTGACGAGCACTACCTTAAGACATTTGATGCTCTCAAGAAAGCTCTTATCACATCTCTAGTGATTTCATCACCGGATTGGAAGCTTCCATTCGAAATGATATATGATGCAAGTGATACCACTTTGGGTTGTGTGCTTGGATAGAAGAAAGAGGGAAAACTCCATATCATCTACTATGCTAGTAGAGTACTGGCAGGAGCTCAACTCAATTATACAATCACAGAGAAGGAGATGCTTGCGGTTGTTTACGCTTGTGACAAATTCAGACCGTATTTACTTGGTTCGAAAGTTAAAATTTATACTGATCATATAGCTTTGAGATATCTTTTCTCAAAGCAAGATGCCAAACCTCGCTTGATGCACTAGATTTTGTTACTCCAAGAATTCGACTTATCCATTAAGGATAAGAAAGGAGCAGAAAATATTGTCTCAGATCATCTCTCTAGGCTAGAGAAAAATGATGGTATGGAGATTGAAGGGAATATTTAAGAAGAGTTTCTGGATGAAACTCTTATGACTATGAGTAGAGTAGAAGCTCCCTAGTATGCAGACTATGCCAACTTTTTAGTTATAGGTAATATTCCTGCAGATCTGAGTTATCCTCAAAGGAAGAAATTTCTACGGGATGTTCGGATGTATGTTTGGGATGATCCTTACCTCTTCAAGAGGTACAATGATGAAGTTCATAGGCGTTGCATTGCTAGTTGGGAAGTAGCAAATATTTTAGAGCAATTCCATAATGCACCTTACTCAGGTCATTATGGAGCTTCAAGAACCACATCTCAAGTCTTCAAATGTGGATTCTATTGGCCTTTCATCTTCAAGGATGCACGTTGTTACGTTGAGCAGTGTGACTGCTGCCAAAAAATGTGAAATATCTCAAAGAGGAATGAGATGCCATTATCTAGAATTTTAGAGATTAAGCTCTTTGACATTTGAGGATTAGACTTCATGGGTCCTTTCCCAACATCACATGGCAACAAGTATATCTTGGTAGGAGTAGACTACATTTCCAAGTGGATAGAAGCTTTGGTGTCACCAACAAATGATGCTAGAGTAGTTATTTGATTTCTTAAGAAGATTTTCTCAAGATTTGGTGTGCTGCGAGCGATAATCCACGATGGTGGGTCACACTTCTGCAACAAGCAATTTGAAGTCCTGTTAACAAGATATGGGGTAACACACAAGGTAGTAATATCTCATCATCTCCAAACTAGCAGACAGGTTGAGCTATCAAATTGAGAGCTTAAGAAAATCTTGGAAAAGATGGCTGGAACAGCAAAGAAGGATTGGTCAAACAAGCTCGATGATGCCTTATGGGCTTATCGAATGGCATTCAGAATACTAATAGGAATGTTGCCTTATAGGCTTGTTTATAGCAAAGCATTTCATCTTCCTGTGGAGCTTGAGCATCGTACATTTTGGGCAATCAAGACCCTTAATTACTATTACAAAAAGGCAGGAGAACGCAGAATTCTCCAACTTGAAGAGTTGGATGAAATGCATGACTTGGCATTCGAGAGCTCGAGGCTCTACAAGGAAAGGACCAAGAGGAGACATAATGCCCATATCATCAAGAAGGATTTTAAGGAGGGGTAGCATGTTCTTCTCTATAACTCGCGACTAAGACTCTTCCCCGGGAAGTTCAAATCCAAGTAGAGCGGCCCATACCAGATTGTCAAAGTTTCCTCTTTTGGGGCACTAGATTTGCAAGATGGCAATAGGGTAGTCTTTAGAGTTAATGGCCAACGATGCAAAATTTACATTGGAGTGGGCAACATTAATCGAGATGCGAAAGTGCAATCGATTTATGTGCCATCTAGTACTTGAACATTTGGAACAAAGTAAGGTTCTTTTACCTGCAGAGAAGATTCTGATAGACCTCTATCTCATCATTCTCCGTCGAGCATAAGAGACCTTGAGAATTGAGAGACGAGATGATAATTTGAGACACTCTAGAGGAACATCAAAGAGTGCCTTCAAGAGGAGGATGGAGAGATTCGAATTTTGTCCCAGGTGCAGGAAGTTAGAACATGATAGAGACTATAACAAGAATAGCATTAACTCACAGATGGAGCGTACTGTGTTACTATGAGAGGACCCTATTAGGCTTAAATCCAAAAAGGCCTTAAGGAAAGGTAGTTCATCATGGTATGCCATTCGCAAGTTATGTGAATTGAGAAAGTCGAAGTTGCACCTGTGACCCATGCAGATGGGGCATCTGGTTTTCAAGCTTTTCAGGAATGCAGCATAAATAACAGCCAAAAAAATTAGATTAGCATTTTATTTCCTAAGTTTTATGCATTTAGTTTATGTGTTTGAATAGTTAGTGTGTAGTTTTTTGAGTTTAGTACATAGTAGGCGCACGCCATATTAATTAGTGTACGCCAGGTATACGAAAATAATGGAATTGACACATGCCAAGTAAAGTTGGCGTATGCCAATTGTAGGAGTCTGGTGTATGCCAGTGCACTTGGCATACGCTAAGTTTGGGTAGAATCGACTATAAAGCTCTCGGGTAGTCATCATTCCTCACAAAATTTCAAAACAAACAATCTCCCGTCATCAAAAACTTCAAATCCGATTGAGCCCAATCATTCCCAACCAATTATCCACATTACCCAACACCTGAAACACCTTTCTTGATGGTGGATGATGCAAGATCTAGCCAGATTTATCATGGAGAATAGAGGAAGTGCATAAGAAACCCTTCGTCTTCTCCACCTGGTTCTCCACCTTAAGACATCTGCGACCACTATAATGCTCCTTTCGCAATCTTCCACGATTGGGAGGGAGAGAGGTATAAAAACTTTTCACGACTCAGTGCCTTTAGTCATTTTACAATTGATTGGAATGATATGTAGATATTGGGGGTAGATAGACAGTTAAGGTCTGCTTTTAGGAAGTTAGGGTGGAGGTACTTTGAGATAAGGAGATATTGGCTAGGCAAGAGCTTATTTTGGAGTTCTATTGCACGTTGCAGGTTTTGGCTAACAGACGATCATTTACTACATGTGAATTTGACACTGACTTTAGCATGGACGAAAGTGAGTTTAATGACCTATTTAACCTTAAGGTTGGACCAGGGAATCTGGACTTCTCACCTACGAGTCAGGCCATAGGGCTTGGCAAGAGATTATGAGGTTTGAGAAGTATAAGTTGGGAAAGGTGCCTAATGCACTGATTAGAGAACCATATTTAGGCATCCTCCATCACTTTATGACTCTAACCATTAGTGGTTAATGGGAAGAATCTAAAGTCTTCCGATCTCAGCTTTATGTCATTGACTGCATGCGCCATGATATCCCTTTTAGCACCTTTGCTATGATCATCGACTGCTTTGCTAGATCCATTAGCGATAGGGAACCTAGGTATCTGTACTTAGGTCATATTATTTCTCGTATTGCACGTCACCATTTTTCTGAGCAGTTTGTAGATTTTTATAGATTCATTTTGGAGCCGATATCAATCAATATCGAGAAGCTCCACATGAGCAAGCTAATCAAAAAGACAATGATCAATGGAGTAGAGGTTGTTGAGTACAAGCCTTGGGAGGAGAGACAAGCAGTCTAGTTACGCCTTGGGGCACCAGGATGGATGCCAGTTCAGAGAGAAGTGGATATAGAGCAAGCAGGCCCCAACCTTCAGTACCAAGCCCAGCATGATGATGCAGGGCCAAGTCATCAGGCGCCTGACTCTTAGTTAGATATGCAGTATTTATGTGACCAGTTAGCTACAATGCAGATATAGCTACATAGTCACAGAGAGTAGCTTCATGGATACGGCATGCAACTGTAGTGAGATCATTATGAGCAATAGCGAGCGCATACTGAGTGGATGTGCACCTGGGCAGAGAACTTTGGCAGCGGCTTCGTATTCCCACCACCACCACCTCCTTCAGAAGATTGACCAGGCAGCTCCTTTTTCCTTAAACTTTTATTTTGTTTATTTTCGTTGTTTATTTTATTTGCTTTCTTTGTTTACTTTTATGTATTTTGACTCTGTTTTTGAGTTTGTGTGTTTGTAACTCATTTAATGATTGTGTTATGCTACTGTAAGGTGATCCTATTAGGCATAAAGCCAAAACAGTCACAAGAAGGTAGTCTACATAATAAGTCATTAGTGAGTTAATATTTTGCATATTTGTGTATGTGTGTGTGTATGTTTTGAGATTAGTTTTTGTATCTTTGGTAACTTGGTACATAAGTGTTCCCATTTTGAGCTCTTTAGGGTTTAATTTTCCTCATGCTTCTTAACGTACTAGGTCATCATGATAAAACTGTCTCAACTTTGTTTTATTTGTTTGATTGGTGTTTATTAGTATCTTAGACATCTTGAGGACAATGTGTCGCTCAAGTGTGGGAGAGAATTCCTTCTAGGAATCTTTCTTTTAGGTTGTTTTGTATGTTAGCATGTTAGGTTGTTTTGTTTAGGTTTAGACTTGGCATGAATTTTTCAAAAATTTGATCCCCCTCAAAATTTTTCAACTTGCGTTAGAATTTTATCATTCTCTTAGTTAGAATTTAATTTGAGCACAAAGCCTAGGAATTGGTAGAAATCTCATACTCTGTTGTTTAGATTAGTAGTTTTACTATGTAGACTAGACTAAAGGGTTGATGAGTGAACCTTGTGAGTATTTGAGCCGAAGGAAGAGACATCCATCTCTATATTTTTCATGAGGTGCATACTAAAGTCAGTTGATCGAGGTATCCCACTAGTACTTATTGTAGTTTAGGTTGCGTAGAAGTTAGTAAAAGGATGGGAGCATTCTTTCATATTGAGCCTAGAGCTTTAGAGACAAAATCTCTTATATATATGTCATTTAAACCTATTGAGCCTAGCCTTTTCTTGATCTTAGATTAGGAAGCCGACTCTAAACTATACTATCCATCTTCCTTACCTTTGATCATTGATGCATGAGAAAACATGCATCCAATTAGTCCTAGTTTATCAAGCTTTCGTCATGTTTTAGGAAATGTTTAGTTGAGTCTTGTCTACATTTTGTTTCATTTGGTTTGTTTTGTCAAGGAGAAGATTGTCTGTTGCTTTTGTGTGTTTTGTAGTTGTTTCGGAGCATTCGAGGAGTTGGAACAAAGATCGATGGACTTGTG
>SOPF01028393.1:138244-187824 GCA_012979155.1 Hypericum perforatum | reverse complement strand
GGATAGTGTTCTTGAGAATATTGAAATTAACATTTGAATTTGATATCGTCAAGGTACTTCCATTTTCTTTGTTTTTAAGATTATTTCTATTGTTGAAGTTCTTATTTAGTTTCAATTCCATGAATGCTTAATCAATGATCAAGGATGACAACTTGGTTTAGATCATAGCTTTCATACGTGTATCTCAACTTAGTATTGTTATTGAATCCAGGCCTGACAAACTTAGATTCGTAGCGATATTGAGTTTGTAGTCTAGAAGTATCGTTAAAAGATTGAGATTGACAACCTTGAGATTTTGCGATATTATTGGTAGTAATAGTGTTAGATCATCAACCCAACGATCCGTTTGCTTAGCTTAAGATCTAGGAACGCACAACTGGTACTTAACGAACAATTCTCATTTGCTATTCCCTGTGGAGACGATCCTACTTATCACGATATTACTTGTGCGATCATGTAATTCTTGCACGTATAATTGATCCTAGTTGGACCGCATCAATCATCCAATTCGAGGACTTATAGATTTGCATGTGTATTGGGTTTAGTTGGTAGCTTTGGTTTATTTTGGGTTATGTTCGTTGGAATGTTGTAGGTATGACCGTGTTAGAAGCTGAGTCTTTACCTAAAACGTGCTAAGTATGTAAGTTTGTAAAGTTTGTGAATGTTATGTAACTTAAAAAAAGAAAAGAAAAAGAATGTGAATTTAAATAAGGCATGTGGTTTAGGCAAAACTTGTGCTTCTTGGTCTTAGTTCATTGGGATACTTGGAGAGTGTGTTTATTTATGTTATATATGTGAGGATGTTTAGATTAGATGAGTGATTAGTTACATTTGTGACATGTCCTTGGATTGGGTAGTTTAGCCACTATCCATATATTATACCTCACCTTTATCTTAAGCCTCATTACAACCCGATGAAAAGACACCCTGATCATTAGCAACTATTGCAACTTTTAGATAACGCTGAGCAGGACATAGGATGCTTTGAGTATATTGACCTGTATGCGAGTGATAGGAAGTTGACTACATTGATCATATGAGTGAAACACTTGTCTATCCTCGTGAGGTCAACCTTCTAGTGTCTTTTATATAGAGTTAACACTTGTTTAAATAATAGAGTGCTGAGATGCCTACTAGTTCGTTGTACTTTATGTTATGGATTGATGAACTAACTTAGATTAGGATTTGATTGTGATGCGAGTTGATATTTTTGAGGGAAGTTAAGTGTTGATTCATTCAGGCCATGTCTTAACCTTGTTTTGTGTTTGTTTGTTTGTATTTTTTTGTTTAGGTTGTCCACATTTTGAGTTTTTGCTTGGGGACAAGCAAAGATTCAAGTGTGGGGGTGTGATGAGTGTAAAAAACACTCATTATTTGTATTGTTTTGGTAGATCGTTCTTAGTGTTTTAGGTTGATTTAGTTGTGTTTTAGTTGTCTTAGTGTTAGTTTTCGTTCATTGTGTGTTTATGTTAAGTTTATCATTTTTCATTGTGTTTGCTTGTTTTTAGGAGCCTATTCAAGGAGAAGTGGAAGACGATCGAGCGGACACGCGAAGGTATAGATGAGAAGGAAGATGCGAAGCCAAAGAATGCAATGCACGGTTATGTGGCACATGCCAGCTAGCCGTTACTCAGACGATCATGCACTCAGATGACTAGATGCACTCAAAGATGGAAATCGCAAATGCTGGCGCACGCCAGGTGCATCTGGCATACGCCAGACCAGACAGACAGAAGTAAAATAAAGCTGAGTGTTGGACAAACAAATGGCAAGACTTGACTAAGCTGGCTTAGAGCTTTTATGAAGGAAGGGGATCATGTTGGCAGACATTTTAGATATTTTAGGTTAGATATTTTAGTTAGATAAGTTAGATTAGATATTTTGATAACTATTCCATTAATTTGTTAGTATATAAGATTTTTTGCCTTTGTTTTGAAAGACACATTCCATATATTAGATAATATATTTTCTCTAAGCATGGTCTCTGGTTGAAGAACGTGGACTTGAAGAGGGGGAGCTTGGAGTCTTGATAGGTCTCCATTCCTTTTTACTCTTTCTCTATGTTCATACTTATGATGTTAATTAATAGTATGTGTGAGTAGTTAACTGAGTTTGGTGCCTTATTATCTTTAATCTAGCCACGGTTGTGAGGTGTGTATGTTAATGTATGTGTTCTTATCAACGTGCTTGATACTATTGCTTAGACTTGCTTGATCACCAAGCCTTTGTAGCTAGTCAAAACTTGAGACCGAAAAGAGATAAAATTGATGGATAGGTTGGTTCGATGATTAGTACACTTGCTAGGAGAGAAATCTTCTTGGTGACCTACTGATTGTCCTTGGAGTGGAGCTTACAGTTAGTGCTTATCTTAGTTTAGTTAGTTGGTGGGGTCGAAAGAACATATCTAACCTTCTAAGCTTAGTTAAGTAGTAATTTAGACTCATTGTGCACGAAAGTGTGGTTGAGGTTGCCTTTAATTCACTCGGACCACATCACATATACTATAAATCCTCTATATCTTATGGTTATGTTGCTAGTTTAGGTACCTTGCTCATTTTTAGTTGTTACGTTGTTAATATTCTGTTTTATAACCATATATATCTAAGTGTTAGTCTTGTTATCTTTATATTTGTTAGTAGACTTTAGATCACTTGTGTAAACAACAAAACTTCATAATCTAATCATAGTTAAGTAAGTAAACCTTAGAGTAGTCATAACAACTCAATCTCTGTGGATTGACAAACCCTTATTTACTCATTATTGCAATCTGCTACAATTCTGCTACTGAATTGGCGCATGCCGTACCTTGTTGGCGCACGCTAGATTATTCATCCGAGAGCTTTTTAGCTCATGCCAAGAAAAGGTGGCATACACCATAGCTTCGGGTTGGTTTGGTTGAATATTGGTGCATGCCATACATAGTTGGCGTACGCCAGATTGACCCCTCGCATGAACGACTGATCATTTTGTTAAGTAGATTTGAAGTAAACCCTTTTTATGGAGGCATTAGTGAACATGCTTGTGCCGGACCCAGAACCAAAGAAAAATTAGTGCAGATCAACAAACAAAATGGAAAATAACTTAAGTCGGTTTATGACTTTTGTGAAGGAAGGGGAACAAGATGGTTGACTTCCTTGATATTTTGTGTAGATATTTATCTTAAGGTAAGTTAATTTAGATATTTTGTTAACTATTTGACTATTAAGCTTAGTATATAGGCTATTTTCTTTTCTAGGTGTAAAAAGGATGCAAGAGAGAGGTAAGAAATAGACAAGAAACAGAACACTCTCCTCTGTCTTGGACGTGGATGTGAAGACAAGAAATCTTGAAGATCTTGGTTAAGCTTTCTTACCTTTACTCTTTCCATATTTTAATAAAGATGTATGTTATTTATATAAGCATATGTGAGTATTTAAATATGAGTTTGGTGTCTTGTTACCTTGCATGAGCCACGGTTTGGTAGGGTGAATATTCTTAGGATTGTGTTCTTATTAATGCACTTTATACCATGCTTAGACTTGCTTGATCACCAAGCCATCGTAGCTAGTCAAAACTTGAGACTGACAGGGTATGGAATTGATGGATTGGTTAGTTTGATGATGAGTAGCCTTGTGAAGAATAACCATTTCTTGGAGACCTACTTGTTATCCTATGAGTGAAGCTTATAATTGGTGCTTAGCTAGTTTAGATGGATGGTGGGGCCGAAAGAACATATCTAGCCTTCTAAGCCTAGTTAAGTAGTAATTTAGACTCATCATACATGAAAGTGTGGTTGATGTTGCCTTAGAACCACTCGGACCACATCACATACACAAATAACCCCCTAAATCTTATGGTTATGTTGCTGGTTTAGGTACCTTACTCATTTTAGTATCCTAAGTTGTTATTTATATTAAATAAGTAACTAGTAAACCAATAGCTTAAGTCTATGATCATTATATTTGTGTTTTAGACTTTAGATTGCGTGTTCAACAAACCAAACTTCATAATCCTATCCTAGACTAGTATGTGAACCAAAGAGTAGCCATAGAACCTCAATCCTTGTAGTAAGACAACCCCTACTTACTCATTGTTACAATTCACTGTAATTCTGCTGATAAATTGGCGCATGCTAGCCCTATTGGCGCATGCCAGGTTTGTTCGTCCGAGAGCTTTCTGCTCGTACCAGGTATAGTTGGCACACACGTGAGCTTTGGATTGGTTGAAGGTTAGCGCAAACCAGCCTTATTCGGTGTACGCCAGACAAACCAAATGACCGATCATCCAGTGTTAAGTAGAATTAAGGTGGAATAGGTAGCGAATCTAGAAGTGATCAGTTCTTACCTAGGGCCTACATTGGCATGAATAGCAACGACCATTTGGTACAGTCCAACTTAGAACTTGATTGGGTCTCCATCTTTTAGAGAGTGTGCTTCTTTCAAGTTCCCAACGATCAAAGGCTAGAAATAAAATTTTTAATTTTGACATATAACAATAGTAAAGCATAAAATAAATTTTAGAACTCGATTCGGAAAATAATAGGATTTAGAGATAATTACTTTTGTTGGGTAATCAGAGTTGATGGAGTCCGATTATCCATATAACAAAGATTGAGTTATCTCCGGGTACCTAAAGCTAAGAACTTAAGAGTACTCTTAGATGGTGCAAGATACCTAAGGGTCTCCACCCTTTGATTGAGATAGGGTACCTTGGGATCTCCACCCTTTGGGATTATCCTCGAATACTTAAGGGTCTTAACGATTCCCTGTTCTTTGTGAACATTCTACCATAATTCTCCTTGATAATGGATGATCGATCATTTGTCAGATCTTCTTGGTGTACGCCTGAAATGGGTGGCGTGCACTGATGAGTGTTAAAAACACTCATTATTCGTGTACATTTTAGTGTAGTTTTAGCTTTGTAATTAATTATTTTCTTATGTTTTCTTTGTATAAATCTTGGTTTTGTACATTTTGTTCTTTTTACGTGATCTTGTGGTTTTACTATGTTTTCTCATTTTATAGGAGCTTCGGGAACAATATTTCACGAATGCATGCCCAAGACCACGAATGTACGAGCAATGCACAGGGTTGCGAGCAAAATGGTTTTGACAAACCAAACCAAGGAAGGCATCAAAAATGAAGGAAAAGGAAGCCCATGGAGTTTTCTAACTCCATTGGGCTTGATCCACTCAAAAAGTCCGTGGCTTGCCATGGAGGGTGCCAAAGATGCCATGGAGGGCGCCATATGCCTATGCCAGCCTTCACCATTCTAACTAAAAAAATCATAACTTCCTCATACAAAGTTGGATTGAGGCGCCATTAGCAGCATTAGAAAGAAGAGATCATTAGCTACAATCAACCAAAAGGGCAGCTTCCGATTCGGAGTCTAAGTGGTCCAAATTGCAAGAAAGAAAGACATCAATGCAATAATGACTTGGAGGGTACCAATGAAGACTGAGAGGGCACCAATCCTTGCCATGCAGTGCACCAATCTTGCTATGGAGGGCGCCATCTTCGTGGTGGTTGCATAGACGTCACAAAATCAGCCAAAATAAGTGACCAACACTTAGATATTTACTTACCAACTTACCTTAACTTATGTGGACTTTGGATGAAAGTTGGAGACCAAGTTAGATTAGTAGTTAGGATATTAGATTAAGTTAGAATTTAATAATTTCCATTAGCTAAGGCAAGAGGAGGCAGCCAACTCCTCAAGACACACATGGACTCCAAATGAAAAAAAAAAGAAAAGAAAGAAAAAAAGTGAGGAGGAGGCCGAGAGCAAGAACAAAGGAGGAGAAGAAAAAGAGAAAGGAAGGAAGGCAAAACCAAGGCAAAAAAACCAAGCTTTAGCTTGGACTTGTAAGAACCTTCTTACTCTTTTACTTCTTTACTTTGTTAATGTTTTGTTCATGTAATATATATATGATTTTTGTTATGTTTGTTGTAAATATGTGTGAGTAGTTAATTTTGTGGTGTGATGCCTTGATCCTTAAGTAAGCTTATGGTTTAAAATGTGTAAAACTGATAAGGACCATGAACTTGTTAAGAACTTAATACTTAGACTAGATTGGCCACCTAGAATATTGAACATAATCGAGTCTTGATTTTTGAGAGGAGAAAGATTAGTTCGAAAAATTAATTAGTTGATCTGTTGCCTTGTAAGATGAGGATTTTCTTGGTAATTGGTTGTCCTAAAGGGTGATATTTATAGTTGATGTTTAGCTAGGATTTTGTGACTTAATGATTGCGAGGGCACATTTTGTTCACTTGGTCTTGGCTTAGTATTAACTTAGATTAATCTAGTACGAGAGCATAGATTAGTTGCCTTGAAACACTCAGACCATGACACGAACTTAAAAAACCCATGAACCATTTAGTTTATTTAAGTGTGACCCTGTAGCTGCACCTGCATCGCAGCCAACTGGTCACATAAATAGTCCATATCTCCTCGTGTGTCAGGAGCTCGATGACTCACTTTGGCCTCATCATAATGGCTGGGCTCCTGTTGCTCCTCTCTCTGTGCAGGCACCCTTCCTAGTGCCCCAAGGTGTAACTAAACTGCCTGTCTCTCCTCCCAAAGTTTGTACTCCACAATTTCAACTCCATCGATCATCATCTTCTTGATTAGCTTGCTCATGTGGAGTTTCTCGATGTCGAGTGGCACCGGCTCCAAAATCATTCCACGAAAATCTACAAATTGCTCAGAAAAATGGTGACATGCAATGCAGGAAACAATATGACCTAAGTATAGATACCTAGGTTCCCTATCGCTAATGGATCTAGCAAAGCAATCTATGATCTTAGCAAAGTTGCTAAAAGGGATATCATGGCATAGGCAGTCAATGGCATACAGCTAAGATCAGAAGACTTTAGACTCCTCCCATTGACCACTAATGGTAAGAGTCATAAAGCGATGGAGGATGCCTAAATATGGTTCTCTAATTAGCATATTAGGCACCCTCCCCGAATCGTATCGCTCAAAACCTATAATCTCATACCATGCCTGATAGGCCTGACTAGTGGGCATGAAATCTAATGCACTTGGTCCAGCCTTAAGGCTAAACAGGTCGTTAAACTCACTCTCATCCATACTAAAGTCAGTGTCAAATACACGTGCAGTAAATGATCATCTGTTAGCCAAGACCTGCAACATGCAATAGAACTCTAAAACAATCTCTTGCCTAGCCAAAATCTCCTTATTCTCGAAGTATCTCGACCCTAACTTCCTAAAAGCCAACCTCAATTATCTATCTACCCCTAGTATCTTCATGTCTTCCCAATCAATCGTAAAATGACTAAGGGCACTAAGTCATGAGAATTTTTGATACCTCTCTCCCTCCCAATTGTGGAAGATGGCAAAGGGAGCATTGTAGCGACCGCAGATGTCTGGGGGTGGAGAACCTGGTAGAGAAGGCAAAGGGTTTCGTGCTCGCTTCCTCCTATCTCCGCATAGAATCCAGCTAGATCCTTCATCACCCACTATTGTAAACTTTGTTTCAGACCTTTGGAAGAGTGGGTAAATGGTTTGGGAGTGTTGCGCTCGTGAAATTTGGAAGTTTTGGATGGCGGGAATTTTTGAAATTTGAAAACTTATGATTAATGGTGCACGCCCGAGACTTTTTATAAACTGTTCTGCCTAAAATTGGCATACACCTGGTTTGTTGGCGTGCGCCAATTTCTCTTTTTATGCATCGTTGGCGTGTGCCAATGTATCTAGCGTGCGCCAGAATCTCTGTGTTCACAAGATATGGCATGCGCCAATATGTACACTCTACAAAAACTTCACACTTAAGATATAAACACTAAAACTAATATAATAAACATAAGAAAACGACCTATAATCTAATTTTTTGGCCTTTATGTACACTGCGTTCCTGAAAGCTTGAAAACTAGATGCCCCATCTGCATGGGTCAAAGTTGTAACTTAGATGTTCACAATTCACATAACTCACGAATGGCATACTATGACGAACTACCTCTTCGTGCAACCTTTTCGGCTTTAAGCCTAATAGGGTCACAGCGTAGTAGCACGGTACCTTAATTTGCGAGTTAGTGCTATTCTTGCTACATTTTCCATCATGTTCCAATTTTCTGCACCTTGGAAAGAATTCAAATCTCTTCATCCTCTTCTTGAAGGCACTCTTTGATGTTCCTCTAGAGTGTCTCAAGAAATTTTCTTCTCGTCTATCAATTCTCAAGGTCTCTTATGCTCGATGGAGAATGATGAGACATAAGTCAATCGGGATCTTCCTTGAAACTAAAACACTGACTAAATGAATATACTTAGCGCAAAACATCCTGTTCTTTATTCTCTATAGGTAAAATAGCCTTACTTTGTTCCAAATGTTCACGCACTGGATGGCATATTAATCGATTTCACCTCCGCATCTCAATTAATATCGCCCCCTCCAATATAAATTTTGCATCGTTGGCTGTTGACTCAAAAGACTATCCCATCACTATTTTTCAAATCAAGTGCTCCAAAAGGGAACACTTTAACAATTTGGTATGGGCCGCTCCACTTGGATTTAAGCTTCCTTGAGAAGAGTCTTAGTCGAGAGTTATAGAGAAGAACATGATGCCCCTCCTTAAAATTTTTCTTGATGATAAGGGCATCATGTCTTCTTTTGGTCTTTTCCTTGTAAAGCCTTGAGCTTTCAAATGCCAAGTCTCGCATTTCATCCAACTCTTAAAGTTGGAGGATTCTACAGTCTTCGGCCTTTTTGTAATCGTAAATAAGGGTAATAATGGCCCAAAATGCATGATGCTCAAGCTCTACTAGAAGATGGCATGATTTGCCATAAAGTCATCTATACGGCGACATTCCTATAGGTGTCCTAAATGCCATAAGATAAGCCCATAAGGCATCATTGAGCTTGTTTGACCAATCCTTTCTTGCTGTTCCGACCATTTTTTCCAAGATTTTCTTGAGCTCTCGATTTGAAAGCTCAACTTGTCTGCTAGTTTGGGGATGATAAGGTGTTGCCACCTTGTGTGTTACCTCATAACTCTTTAGTAGGACTTCAAATTGCTTGTTGTAGAAATGTGACCCACTAACGCTGATTATTGCTCGTGGCACTCCAAATCTCGAAAAGAGCTTCTTTAGAAATCGGATAATTACTCTAGCATCATTTGTTGGTGACGCCAAAGCTTCTACCCATTTTGAAACGTAGGCTACTCCTACCAAGATGTACTTGTTGCCATATGATGTTAGGAAAGGACCCACGAAGTCCAATCCCCAAATGTCAAAGAGCTCAATCTATAAAATTCCAGATAATGACATGTCATTCCTCTTTGAGATATTTCTCGTTCTTTGGCAGCAGTCACATTGCTCAACATAACTACGTGCATCCTTGAAGATGAAAAACCAATAGAAACTGCATTCGAAGACTCGAGATGCGATTCTTGAAGCTCCATATGACCTGAGTAGGGAGTGTTATGGCATTGCTATAAAATATTTGATACTTACCAACTAGCAATGCAACGTCGAAAAACCCTATCACTACACCTCTTAAAAAGGTAAGGATCATCCCAAACATACATCCGAACATCCCGTAGAAATTTCTTTCTTTGGGGATAACTCAGATCTGTCAGAATAATTCTTCCAACTAAAAAGTTTGCATAATCCGCATACCAGGAAGCTTCTACTCTACTCATTGTCATAAGAGTTTCATCCAGAAACTCTTCTTGAATATTCTCTTCAATCTCCATACCGCCGCTTTTCTCTAATCTAGATAGATGATCTGCGACAATATTTTTAGCTCCTTTCTTGTCCTTAATGGGCAAGTCAAATTCTTGTAGTAACAAAATCAAGTGCATTAAGCGAGGTTTTGCGTCTTGCTTTGAGAAAATATATCTCAAAGCTGCATGGTCAGTGTAGATTATAACTTTCAAACCAAGCAAGTACAGTCTGAATTTATCACATGCGGAAACAACCGCAAGCATCTCTTTCTCTGGGGTTGTATAATTGAGTTGAGCTCCTGCCAATACTCTACTAGCATAGTAGATGACATGAAGCTTTCTCTCTTTCTTCTGTCCAAGCACACAACCCAAAGCGATATCAAATTGCATCACACATTAATTCGAATGGAAGTTTCTAGTTTGGTGATGAAATCACTGGAGCTGTGATAAGAGCTTTCTTTAGAGCATCAAATGCCTTAAGGTAGTGCTCATCGAAGTTGAAGGATACTTCCTTAACCAGCAAATTTGTTAGAGGTTTAGCAATTAGGGAGAAGTTCATGAATCTTCTGTAAAATTCAGCATGACCCAGAAATGCTCTAACTCCTTTAACGGTGGTTGGTGCATCCATTTTTTCTATCACCTCTGTCTTAGCTCTATCGAATTTCATACCAGCTTTAGAAATCTTATGCCCTAGGACTATTCCTTCGTCTACCATAAACTGACACTTTTCCTAATTGAGCACAAGGTTCTTTTCCTCACATCTCTTCAATACTTTGTCTAGTTTGTCAAGATAATGATCAAATGAGTCTCCGAATACAGAGAAGTCATCGATAAAGGTTTCTATAATCTTTTTGTTCATCTCCCAAAAGATAGACTCCATACAACGTTGGAACATTGTTGGGGCACAACTTAATCCAAAAGGCATTCTTCTCTTGATCTCTGGGGTATATTGCAATTTGGTTGTACCCAGAATACCCGTCCAAAAAGCAATAGTAAGAATACCGTGCAATCTTTTCTAACATTTGATCAATGAATGGAAGTGGGAAATGATCTTTGCGTGTAGCGTCATTCAATTTATGGTAATCAATACACACTCTCCATCCGGCCACAGTTCTTGCTGGAATGAGCTTCCCCTCTTTGTTGATCATAACTATCATTCCCCCTTTCCTGAGAACACAATGTATTAGGCTAATCCACTCACTATCCGAGATCGGATAAATAATTCTGGCTTCTAAGAGTTTAATTACTTCCTTCTTAACAACTTCCTTCATGTTAGGATTAAGTCTCCTTTGTTGGTCTACTCTTAGCTTCGATCCATCCTCCATGTGAATATGATGCATCATAATTTCCGGGCTTATCCTTTTGATATCGGATATTTGCCAAGCAATGGCTTTAATCCATTTGTTCACAACTGTGAGCACTTTCTCTTCTTTTTTTCTTAGTGAGCTTGTTTGATATAATAATCGGTAACCTTCCTCGATCTATTAAGAATGCATATCTCAGATGCGAGAGTAACTCTTTTAGTTCTAAGGAAGGAGCTTTTACAATAGAGGGTGGAGTACGATATTACAAGTGAATTTCAAGCTCCTCAAGTAGACCTTTCTTGTCAATTTCCTCCTTAACTTCTTCCACAATATCCTCCACTTCTTTCTCTAGCTCTTTATCCTCAATTCTAAAGATGTTCTCCTTGCAGAACTCGAGGATACACTCATCTACAACACCAATTTTCATGCACATTCCTTCATCAAGAGGATGGCGCATAACACTTGTCATGTTAAACTCAACCTTCTCATCTCCAATTTGGAGCACCAGTTTACCATTATGCAAATCCACCAATGCATGTGCAGTGTTGAGGAAGGGTCTTCCGTAAATTAGTGGACTATTTTTGTCCTCAGAGAAATCAAGAACCACAAAGTCAACTGGAAAGATGAACTTGTCAATCTTAACCAGGACATCCTCAACCACATCGAATGGTTTCTTAAAAGTTTGGTCTGCTAATTGGAGAAGCATAGAAGTTGGCTTAACTTCACACAAACCTAGTTTTTGAAATGTAGACAAAGGCATCAAGTTGATAATTGCGCCTAAATCACACAGACATTTTGGAAACTCGGTTTCACCAATGAAACAGGAAATTGTAAAACTCCCCAGATCTTTTAACTTCATTGAAATATTCTTTGAGATTAGAGAGCTACAATTAGTCGTAAGGGTAATTGTCTCTCCATCTTCCCATTTCCTCTTCTTAGTGAAGAGTTCCTTTAGAAACTTAGCATAGTGTGGAACTTGATCTAACATAAAAAGTCATTGGAAGAGACTCATAGTTATTGGTGACAGGCTAAAATAAAAAGTCATTGGAAGAGACCCATAGTTATTGGTGACAGGCTAAAATAAAAAGTCATAAGAAGAGACTCATCAGACAAACCATGGTGCGGGCATTTTTGTTGCAATTCTTTAAACCTCTCCCAAGTTTCACTCAAAGATTCTCCTTCATATTGTTTAAAGTTTGTGATCTCCTTAATGATTTTGTTAGTCTTTGAGTAGGGAAAATATTTGTCAAGGAAAGTATTTGCTAATTGCTCCCATGTGGTTATTGGAGTACCCTTAAGTTACTTATACCATAGCTTAGCCTTATCCCTTAACGTATAAGAAAACATTCTAATTTTAACAGCATCATCAGACGCTCCAAGATACTTAAAATTATCAGCTAATTCCATGAAGTTCCCCAGATGTTCATTGGGATCTTCATTAGGCAAACCATAGAACTGACCTAAAGCTTGAAGCATATGAATTATGGCCAGCTTAATTTCAAAGTGATTAGCTTCAACAGCTGGCCGTTGGATTCCAATTTTTGCTCCTTCGTATGTTGGTCTTCCATGGTCCATTAGAGAATGTCTAGGGGCATGAACTCCAGCCCTTTGACCCTCTTGCCTTTAGTCCATTCTTTCTTTTTCTCGTCTCTCCCTACGCAATAACCTTTGTAACCGCATTATTTCTTCTTCAATCTCCAATGGAGAAATATTGGTTGAACGGGTTAATGGCATGCATGTAACTTGTCAAGCAAGACAAGTTACTTGGTCAAAAAGTAAATGAAAAATAAATAACAATAAAATAAAAATATACTAATATATACTAATTCGAGTTTGTACACTAAATTGAGAGTCTAAATTCTCAATCCTCGGCAACGGCACCAATTTGACAATTCACTATTCTTCATGAACGTTCTACCGTAATTCTGCTTGATAATGAATGATCAATCATTTGTCAGATCTTCCTGGCGTACGCCAGAAATGGGTGGCGTGTACCACCCTTTGACCAGCCCAGAACTCAGGCACACACTAATAACACCTGGCACAAGCAAAATGCTAATGGACTACAAACTTGGCGTGCGCCAATGAGGATGGCGTCCGCCAGTTTACCAGCAGAGTTGCAGTGAATTGCAATAAAAGTAAGTAGGGTTATCGATCCACAGAGATTGAGGTGTTAGACCTACTCTAGGGTTTACTTACTTAACTAGGATCAGATTATGAAGTTTGTTGTTAAACTCAAGTGATCTAAAGTCTTAAACATACAGAATCAAGAGCATAAGAACAAGCACTTAGATAGTTTATATCATAAAACAGATTATCAACAACTAAAAAGCTAAAAGCGAGCTAAGTACCTTAAATACCAATATAACCAAGTGATTCAGGGGGTATACGAAGCAGTTGACATGGTATGAGTGTTTCAAAGACAATCAATCTACACTTTCATGCTAGAAAGATCTAAATTGACCCTTAACCAAGCTTAGAAGGTTAGATATGTTCTTTCGACCCCACCAAATAACTAAACTCAATCAAGAACCAACTATTCATATCACTCAAAGTACAATCAATAACTAAGGAATTTTTCTCTTCTATCAAAGCAACGGATCATCAAACTAACATTTCTATCAAACTTATCTCCTTTCGGTCTCAAGATTTGACTAAGTACAATAACTTGGTGATCAAACAAGTCAAAGCATGTCATGAAGCTTGTTAATAAGAACATGTTCCTGCACATATCAACCCTTCTAAACCATGGCTACATACAAGGCATTAAGGCACAAAACTCACAACAAACTACTCACACATATTTATATAAACACAAAGCATTAACATAGACAAAGAGTAAAAGGGATGGAGACTTATCAAGACTACAAGCTCCCTTCAAGTCCACGTTCTTTTACCAAAAACCAATATTTACATCTGCTTTTGGTCCAAAGTTATGGTCTCCTTTGGTCCACTTTGTTCTCTCTTTTTTTACAAAGCAAAACTAGCATTTATATATATTAAGTAATGTCATAGTAAACTAAATATCTAAACTAACTTATCTACTAAAAGATCTAACCTAAAATATCTAAAAAGTGGTTTGCCAACTTGTCCCCCTCCTTCATAAAGCTCTAAACCACCTTTGTCAAGTCTTCCATTTGTTTGTCCAATACTTAGCTTTATTTTACTTCTGTTCGTCTGGTCTGGCGTATGCCAGATGCATTTGGCGTGTACCAGACTTCGTGTTTTTGCTTCACTGAGCACGAATGGTTGTCTGATTGAACTATCTTTCGAGTAACAGCTACTTGGCATGCACCGTGTATGCTTGATATGCGCTAGATAACCGTGCATTGCATTCTTTGGCTTTGCAACTTCCCTCTTATCCTTGGCTTTGCATGTTCGCTCAATCGTCCTCTACTTCTCCATGAATATGCTCCTAAAAACAAGCAAACTTAATAAAAAATAATAAACTTAACATAAACACACAATGAATGAAAACTAACACTAAGACAAATAAAACACAATTAAATCAACCTAAAACACTAAGAACAATCTACTAAAATGACACGAATAATGAGTGTATTTGACACTCATCAAGTCTCCATATCTTGGTCAACCTAGTTTAAGATTGAGTTATCTCCAGGTACCTAAGCATCTCCACAGGTACCTAAGCATCTCCATCTCTTGGTTAGCATAACATACCTTAGAATTTTCACACCTTAGCCTAGAGTACCTAAGCATCTCCATCTCTTGGTTAGCATAATGTACCTTAGAATTTTCACACCTAAGTTGGTCTTGAGTGCTTAAGTCCTAATACCTTATTTGGCTTTGGGTATCTACAGTACAACGTCTTAGGAGCTTTGGGTAGTTGGGATCCTAACATTGTATGTGACTTTGGGTACCCCTTAAGTGACCTTGGGTATATAGGGTAATAATACCTTCAAAAGCTTTAGGTAAATATGGCCATAACATCTTAATTGGATTGGATTACCTAGGGTTCTAACACTTTTAGAGACTTTTGGTCTTACCCGGGGTCTTAACATCCTAAGTGACTTTGTATGTTTAAAGGCACTTAGTCCTAGATACTTATGGTCATGCAAGATCGCAAGAAAATTCAAGAACACAAGATATATATCAACTTAAAACAAGTGGTGTGATATCATAGATTACTTAAGTAAACTACATGGTTCGCGCTAGATTAGTCTAAATTGATCTTTAGCTAAATTTATATGAACTCGATGTGCTTTCGCCCCCACGAGTCATATAAATCTAACTAAATACCAACTATAAACATCACCCTTATGGATAATTCATCACCAAGGAGGAGTCCACATCTCACAAGGTGACGAATCAACAAGTTAATGTTTCGATCAAGTCTATCTCCTTTCGGTCTCAAGAATTGATTTTAATCATGGTTCTATGTGATCAAATTAGAACAAGCATTAAGTCCTTTAACAAGTTCATGAACATTATAATTTTTACCCATTTTAAACCATTAGAAAACTTAAGCTTTCAAGGCATCACACCAAATAAGTAACTACTCACACATATTTGTACAAAACATAAACAAAAACATACTTAATACATAAACACACTTAACATACATTTTATTTACATGATCAAGCAAAGGAAAGCAAGGTATGAAAGGGTAAGAAGGTGTTACAAATTCCAAGCATAAGCTTGGTTCTTCTTTTTCTTCTTCTCCTTCCTTCTCCTTTCAAGCTCTCGGCCTCCCCCTCTTTTTTTCTTTCTTCTCTTCTTTCTTTGGTTTGGCCGAGAGGTTCTTGGCTTGATGGCTGCCTCCTTTTTTTTGCCTAAGTCATGGAATGACTTGCCTAATGCTTACTACTTAACTAAAATACAATATTAGCTAATGGAAAAATATAAAACTCAAACTTAATCTAATATCTTAACAACTAACTTAACTTGGTCTCTAACTTTTATTAATTTTCCATTAGGCTTAGTTATTAAGAAAATACACAAGTGTTGGCCACTTATTTTGGCTTATACGTGACTTCCAAGCAGCCACTACAAAGTTGGCGCCCTCCAAAGATCCATTGGTGCCCTCTAAGTCTTGCCTTGTCATCCACTAATGGCACCCTCCAATGCAAGATTGGCGCCCTCTATGGTGTTGAGTCACGCCTATATGGCACCCTCCAATGCAAATTGGTACCCTCCATGTAATAGTCTTGCATATGGTGCCCTCCAATGACACTGTTGCACTCATGTATTTCTTTCTTTTAATTTGGACCAATTAGACTCAGAACCAGATGATGCCTTTTTAATAGGTTGTAGCTTCTTTCCAATGCCCCTGACGGTGCCTCAATCCAACTTTGTATGAGGAAGTTATGAATTTTTTAGTCAGAAGAGGTCAAGGTTGTCGCCCTCCAAGGGTAGCTACGGTTTCAACCAATCTTTTTGCCATTTTGCCTTGTCAAGTCTGTTTTACTCGCATCCTTGAGGTCTTGATCGTGCCTTCTTAGATTATTGTCCATAAAGCTCCATAAAGTAAGACATAGACATGAAAAATTTGTAAAAACAATAAGTAACGAATGCTAAATTTACACTAAAATATACATAAGTAATGAGTGTTTTTGACACTCATCAATTGCTAGGATTGGTCTATCAACACCTTCTTGACATCACGGTTGTCCTTAAAACTGAAATAAAATTGGTTCCCCCCGATCTCTGATGCCTCCATACCCTTGCATAGATGCCAAAGGTTGTGCATCATGGTTAAAAATGCTTTAGCATTGATGCTTTTCTCAGTCCATACCATTCCATCCAAGCATAGATCTCCTTCTTCTCCTTGTCCTCCTATTATCATTCATGTCGCTCACCATAATATGACATTGTTGCAAGTCTTTTTCCATGTTCATGCACGTACCAACCCACGTAAACATTCCTATTGCCGATTCTTGTGATATAAGAAAGTCCTCCTATTGTTGACTAAGACCATCATCGACAAGGATTTGGCACTATTTTGAGAAAAGATTGAAACTACAAGAGAGATTCAGAATTTTTCTAGCAGCTAAAATCCCTAAACAAGGGAGAAACCCTAAGGAGAGAGAGAAACCCTAGCAATGGACTATTAGAATGTCCTGAGACTTTGTTTTTTAGATCCAGTATTCTGCTATTCTGCATTCCTTTTTGGGTACAGGTACATAATCTTCTGCTAGGAGGTTATAACATAGCGGTAGCTAGGGTTATAGGAGATATGTTGGGGGAATTTATTGCTGTGGATGACGATAAGGATCTCTATAGTATGTACTTGCACATTAGAGTGAATCTTGATGTGCATAATGCTCTGACTGTCGGAAAGAAGGTGTGATTCAAGAAAGGTTGATTATGGATGTATCCTTTAGAAACGAATAGTTATAGTCTTTTTGCTATTACTATGGGGCATTAGAACACGTTGAAAAGGACTATGTTTTGATCGGAGAGGATAATATGGGATCGATGCAACTGTCTAGGTTTGGGCCATGGCTGAGGGCTCTTCCCCGAAGACCTAATTAAATCAAAGACACGAGTTCAATAAGGAGGAGTGGGACAGCAAGAAGATGCCTACAAGAGAATCATAAAACAAACATAAATGGCTATGGTGAGACAAATTTAGTGCAGGAGGAGGGAGTCATGGAAAAGGTTGGATCATCTCTTCAACGGATTGCTCTGGTAAAGACACATAGCAGTAATAGGAGCTTGTATGCAAGGGCAAAGCTTAGGTCTAAATACACTTTCAATGAGCTAGGGGAAAATACATTCCTCCTCCCTTACAAGACAAAACCATAATGAAGGGAGCGAATCCACACATGTCTGAGCTCTACACTGAGAGCTTTATCCTACCAAAATAACTAAAACCATATTTCAATTGGAGGATGGTGAATCATGGAGGAAGTACTGCAGGGTCTTAGTGGGGAAAACTCTTATAGGGAAACTGAGTTCATGAAGGAGGTTAGGATTGAAAGCGATAGTGCCAATCAGCTGTCTGTAAAGGTTGTGGTCACAAATCTGGAGACAATGACTTATTCAATGGAGAATAAGGCAAAGGTGATGATGGAGGCTCGAATGAGTGAGTTTGCTTTGTGCTCTTGGAAGTATCGAGTGATGAGTGTCAAAAACACTCATTTGTTGTGTCTTTTTAGTAGGTTGCTCTTAGTGTTTTAGGTTGATTTAGTTGTGTTTTAGTTGTTATAGTGTTAGTTTTTGTTCATTGTGTGTTTTTGTAAGAGTTATCATTTTTCATTGTGTTTTCTTGCTTTTAGAAGCTAATTTGAGGAAACGTGGAGGACGATTGAGCTAGACACATGGATGCATGGATGAGAGGGAAGTTACGAAGGCAAAAAGTGCAAAGCACGAATGGATGGCGCATGCCAAGTAGCCATTATTCAGATGACCATTCAATCAGACGACTAGATGCACTTAAAGATGGAAATTGCGAAGACCTGGCGTACGCTAGGTTCGGGCAGAATTGAGTTTAAAACCCTCGGGCATGCGCCGACTTTCACATAAACACAACACCCATTACTCTTTTCCACCTAAAAATCGAAACTTTTGACAAGCCTAATGTTACCCAACCTTCCTACCACTATAACCAATACCTAAAATGCGATATACGATGGCAGATGTTGTAGATTCGAGATAGGGATGCCGCGAGGACCAAAGAAAATGCATGAGAAACCCTACTCATTCACCATTGGCTTCTCTACTTCTGGATATTTGCGACCGCTATAATGCTTCCTTTGCAATATTTAACGATTGGGAGGGAGAGAGCTATGGTACTAGTGTGGCTCGACATAGAGAAGCTCTACTTGAGCAAGCTGATCAAGAAGACACCGAGTGAGGATGGTGGGGAGATTATCATGTACAAGCCCTGGGAAGAGAGAAAGGCAGTTCAGGAATGCCGTAGGGAGAGGGGGCCTTTACCAGAGTTGGGACAAGAGGGTCCTAGGCAGGATGCACAGGAGGCAGGCCCCAGCCATCAGTATCAGGCTCAGCATGACGATGCAGGACTGAGTCATCAGGCGCTTGACTTGCAATTAGAGATGCAGTATTTATGTGACTAGTTAGCTGCGATACAGGTACAGCTACAAGGTCACAGAGAGCAGTTTTATGATTATGGCATGTAGCTGCAGGACTACACAGTTAGCAATGCAGCCGGGTGGGACTGGCAGTATGATTACAATGTTTGCATAGAGGTCGAACTTAGAGCTCAGAGAGAGGAGCAGAGGGCATTCTACGCTGACCAAAGAGCTCATATGGCGCACCAGCAAGAGCATTATGAGCAGCAGCGAGCAAACACCGAGTGGATACACACTTGGGTGGAGAACTTTGGCAGCGACTTAGCATTCCCACCACCTCCTCCCACTTCAGATGATTGATAGGGAGATCCTATTTCCCTACTTTGTATTTTTCTTTATTTTTTTTATTTCTTTATTTGCTTTTATGTATTTTGATTCTGTTTTTGAATTTTTGTGCTTGTAACTTATTTAATGTCATTTTATGTTTCCACAAGGTGATCCTATTAGGCTTAAAGCCGAAAAGGTCACAAGAAGGTAGATTACATGAAATGCCATTAGTGAGTTTGTTGTGTTGCATGTTTATTTGTATTTTCTTTGTGTTTATGCATGTTTTGCATTTAGGTGTTTATTAGTATCTTAGACACCTTGAGGACAATGTGTCATTCAAGTGTGGGGGAGGATTCCTTCTAGGAATCTTCCTTTTATGTTGTTTAGTATGTTAGTATGTTAGTACGTTTTGTTTAGGTTTAGAATTGCATGAATTTTTCAAAAATTTGATCCCCCTAAAAAATTTTCAACTTGTGTTAGAATTTTATCATTTTTTTAGTTAGGAATTTAATTCGAGCACAAAGCCTAGGAATTGATAGAAATCTTGCACTCTTTTATTTAGACTAGTGGTTTCATTATGTAGACTAGACTAGAGGGTTGTTGAATGCACTTTGTGAGTATTTAAGCAGAAGGAAGAGACATCCGTCTCTATATTTTTCATGAGGTGCATACTTAAGTCAGTTGATCGAGGTATCCTACTAGTACTTATCGTAGTCTAGGTTGCGTAGAAGTTAGTAAAAGGACGGGGCATTCTTTGACATTGAAGCTAGAGCTTTAGAGACAAAATCCCTTATATATACATTATTTAAACCCGTTGATTCTAGCCTTTTCTTGATCTTAGATGAGGAAGCCAACTGTAAACTGTATTATCCATCTTCTCTACCTTTGATCATCCAATTCAAGGACTTATAAGTTTGCATGTGTATTGGGTTTAGTTGGTAGCTTTGGCTTGATTTTGTTTATGTTCTTCAGGATATTATAGTATGGCCATGTTATAATCTGAGTTTTTGCCTAGAACGTGCTAAGTATGTATAGTTTGTTGAAGTTTATGTATGTATGTTATATAAGTTGTGAAAAAAAATAAGAAAAAAAAGAGAAAAAGAAAAAGGAAAAGAAAAAGAAAAAGAATGTGAATTTGAATAAGGCATGCTTTCTAGTAAAGACTCATGCTTCTTGGTCTTAGGACATTGGGTTATTGTGTGTTTATGTTATCTTTTGTGAGGATGTTTAGATTAGATGAGTTATTAGTTACATTTATGACATGTCCTCGGATTGGGTGGTAAAGCCACCATCCATATATTTTACCTCACCTTTACCTTAAGCCCTATTACAACCCGATGAAAAGACCCCCCGATCATAAGCAACCATTGTGACTTTTAGATAATGCTGAGTAGGACGTAGGATGCTTTGAGATATATTGACATGTATGCGAGTGATAGAAAGTTGACCATACAGATTATATGAGTGAAACATTTGTCTATCCTCGTGAGGTCAACCTTCTAGTGTCTTTTACATAGAGTTAACACTTGCTTAAACAATTGAGTATTCAGGTACCTACTAGTTCGTTGTGCTTTGTGTTTTGGATTGATGAACTAACTTAGATTATGATATGAGCTGATATTTTTTAGGGAAGTTAAGTGTTGATCTATTCATACCATGTCTTTACCTTATTTTGCGTTTATTTGTTTGTTTGTATTTGATTTTCATTTAGGTTGTCCGCATTTTGAGTTTTTGCTTGGGGACAAACAAAGATTCAAGTGTGGGGGTGTGATGAGTGTCAAAAACACTCATTTGTCGTATCTTTTTAGTAGGTTGTTCTTAATGTTTTAGGTTGATTTAGTTGTGTTTTAGTTGTCATAGTGTTAGTTTGCGTTCATTGTGTGTTTTTGTAAGAGTTATCATTTTTCATTGTGTTTTCTTGCTTTTAGAAGCTAATTTGAGGAGAGGTGGAGAATGATTGAGCTAGACGGGTGGTGCATGGACGAGAGGGAAGTTGCGAAGGCAAAAAGTGCAAAGCACAGATGGATGTCGCACGCTAGGCAACATGGCGCATGCCAAATAGCCATTACTTAGACGACCATTCACTCAGACGACCAGATGCACTCAAAGATTGAAATTGCAAAGACCTGGCACACGCCAATTTGAGCTGGCATTTGCCAGACCAGTCGGGCAGAATAAAAATAAATCTGAGTGTTGGACAAATAAAAGGCAAAAAGAGTCAATGGCGGCTTAAGTCTTTTGTGAAGGAAGGGAAATGGATATGTATGATTTAGTAGATATTTTTGGGTAGATATTTATCTTAGGATAAGTTAGTTTAGATATTTTGTACAACAACTATTAAACTTACTTGTAGTTTTTAGCTTTAGTATATATAGAAGTCATTTAGTCTAAGTAAAGTGTCGATGGAAAAACTACCAAACTATGTTGATATTTTCCTCTGAAGAATTTGAAGGAGGGAGGCTTCTTCTCCTTTGATAAGCTTCCTTTCCTTTTTGCTCTTTAATTTGCTTATGCTTATGTTATTTATATTAAGTATGTTTGAGTAGTTAAATGTGAGTTCGCTGCCTTGTTACCTTGCATTTAGCCACGGTTTTTGAGGGGTATGTATGTTGGATATGTGTTCTTATTAATGAGCTCAATACATTGCTTAGACTTGCTTGGCCACCAAGCCTTCATAGCTAGTCAAAACTTGAGACCGAAAGGAGATAAGATTAATGGAAAGGTTAGTTTGATGATGAGTACTCTTGCTAGGAGAGTAATCTTCTTGGTGACATACTGATTGTCCTTTGAGTGGAGCATATAGTTGGTGCTTAGCTTAGTTTAGTTGGTTGGTGGGGTTGAAAGAACATATCTAGCCTTCTAAGCTTTGTTAAGTAGCAATTTAGACTCATCGTGCATGAAAGTGTGGTTGAGGTTGCCTTAGATTCACTCGGACTACATCACATACTCTTAAAACCCCCTAAATTTGTTGGTTATGTTGCGGGTTTAAGTACCTTGTTCATTTTAGTATCCTAAGTTGTTATTTGTAGTTAGTTAGTAAACTAGAAAACCTTTAGCTTTAGTAAAAGTTGTGACATTTAGGTTTGTTATCTAGACTTAGATCACTTGTGTAATCAACCAAATATCATAATCTAATCTTAGACAAGTTTGTAAACTATAGAGTAGCCTAGAACCTCAGTCTTTGTGGGACAATATTTCCTGGCTTACTCTGTATTGCTTCTGCTAATAACCTGGTGCACGCCACACTTTGTTGGCATACGCCAGTGCTGCTGTACCCTTAGTTTGCGCGCGCGGCAGTGACGCTAAAATGAGAAAATTGGCGCATGCCATACTAATTTGGCGTATGCTAGACAGACCCAAAATATAGCACAAACACACCAAATTGGCAGTGATCATCGAGTAAGAGCAGCTGGAAGTATAGAAGTACACTTGGATGATGTAGTAAACTAAGAAGTGAGTGGTAAAAGAAAAGAAGTGACTATGAGTTCAGAGACACATCGCACTAGCTAGAGGCATGCCTTTGCTACAGATGTTCCCTCGATAACTCTAAAGGAGGTAATGGTCGCTAAATGACCTTACCAGTCACCATGAATCAACTAAGTTGGAATTGACGTGGTTTGGGGAGTTTGCATGCAGTTTAGGAGCTGTACAGTAAGAGCCTATCATCCCCAATTGGTTTTCTTGTGTGAAAAAAGTTGAAGAATAGAGAGGCGGAAAGGGTGCATTAGAAGATGGGCTTTTAGTATGGGATTGCAGTGGATTGTGAAGACATTGGTAGAGCGTGTAGTGACGGGCTAATGCTTGTTTTGAATAGATCATTGGATGTTGAGCTTTTATCTTTGTCTTTGCATCATATCGATGTCATTGTTAAGGAGGTAGATAGTGGCAATTTATGGGATTTTACAGATGGTCGGAGGAGTCAGCTAGGCACAAATCTTGGGAACTTATAGGGAGACTTTGGATGAGTTCAAAGCTTCCTTGGCTGTGCTCTGGCCACTTTAATGAGATATTATCTATGTTAAAAAAGAGAGGCAAATGGATTATTCCTAAGGCATGAATGGACAACTTCAGAGTTGCTATAGAAGAATGTGACTTTTTGAGAAATCTCACAAGGAAGCTTTGACTATACGTGGTGCAATGGGAAGGAAGGTGACAACTATGTCGTGTAAGTTGGACAGATGTTTGGCTTCTGAAGAGTGGATGGACTTATTCTTAGCCACTAAGGCTGAAGCACTTTGGCGCATTGGTTCTAACCGTTGTCCAATCCTCTGTCATAATCAATGAGTAGAATTAGGCAACAAAGAGAGACGCTACTGCTTTGAAATGATGTGGATGAGACATGAAGAATTGCGAGAACAAATTGTTGAGGGTTGGAATATGTTAGGACCAGAAGCAAGCCTTCCAGAAAGAGTTAAAGCCTGCTCTGAAAGGCTATTGGGGTGGGAGAAGTCTACTTTTGGAAGTGTCAGGAAATAGCTACACAAGGTTGAAGTAGATGTATATGATCTTCAAAAACTACCCCCAACTTTTATGACTCGAGGTCGTATTACCAAGGTTTTAGCGGAATAAGATGAATTACTTATTCAGGAAGAACTCAGGTGTTGAATGAAGAGGAGTGAATCTTGGAGGAGTTCTATAGCTTCTATATTAATCTTTTCACGGCCTCTTCGAGTGTGCATGAGGATATGGTTATTGACAAAGTTGGAAGCCAAGTAACAGAAGAAATGAACATAAGTTTTGAGACTCTATTCAGCAGAGTTAAAGTAAAGACTGCACTAGATCAAATGCACCATCCAAGGCTCCAGGACCTGATGGTATACCACCAATATTTTATCAAGAGCACTGGGTACGGTAGGGTATGAAGTGGTTTGTATGGCCCTGAGTGTTCTCAATGATGGGGTTGACCCATCCATGCTAAATAGTATAATCATTGTACTTATTTTGAAGACCAAAAGTCCTATATCCTGTACGGAATATCAACCAATTAGTCTGTGTAATGAGGTCATGAAAGTGATTACGAAGATTATTACTAATAGACTGAAAGTAAGTCTGAACAAGATAATCCACCCCAACCAAGGGGCTTTTGTCCCAAGATGACTCATAATGGATGTAGCTCTCCTTGGTTTTAAAGCATTTCATTTCTTGAAAAAGAAAACAAGGTGGAGGAAGGGCTCGTGCGCTCTGAAATTGGATATGATGAAGGCATACGACAGGGTGGAGTGATCTTATCTGGAAAAAAATAATGTTTTTTTGTAATGGACTTTTTTTTACTCACATTCTGGAACTTATCATGCAAAGTGTCCAAATAGTTAAGTACATGGTATAGGTCAATGGAAGACTTAGTGATTACTTTGTGCCTAGTTAGGGTTTATGACAGGGGGATCTATTATCCCCGTATCTATTTTTGCTGTGTGTCGAAGGACTTGGTGGTCTACTTGACGAAGCTATAAGGACAAAAATGATTCATGGAATTAAGCTAGCAAGGTAGGCGCCCACACTCTCTTATCTATTTTTTGCAGATGATTCATTGATTTTTGCCAGAGCTACAGAAATAGAATTATGGAATGTGCTTAGTCTTCTGAAGTCTTAGACTTTGGGACAAAAGGTAAACTTGGAAAATGTGTTATTTCTTCCAGTAAGAATATCAGAGAAAATGAGGCAGAGAGGCTACAACTTGTATTAGGAATACAAGGTGGAAGAGAGGAGAATAAGAGCTTTGGACTTCCTATGATAATTGGTTGATCTAAAAGTCAGTCTTTGCTCTATTCGAGGATTGAATTAGTGAAAGAATTAACAAGTGGCAAGCTCACTCTCTTTCTTAGGCAGGCAAAGAAATGTTGATTAAATCAGTCCCCCAATCAATACCAACTTACATGATGAGTTGTTTCCTAATACCTACTAGTACTTGTGACAGAATTGAGAAATGTTATATAGCTTCTACTGGGGGAAGGTGGATGATCAGCAGAAGGTGCATTGGCAAAGCTAGGAGAAAATGTGTCATCCAAAGTAGTTCGGTGGACTTGGATTCTGAAAATTACAAAACTTTAATAAAGTGATGCTGGCAAAACAAGGGTGGCACCTACTTTCATCTCTAGATTTGCTAACGGCAAAAATCTTGAAAAGCAAGTACTATCCATGTTGACATCTTCTTGACACTGCGGAAGGAAATAGTAGTATTTATACTTGGAGAAGTATTCATTCGGGCATTTCCCTCCTAAAAATATGACTGGAATGGTGAGTGGGGGCTAGTGATCGTATTTGGATTTGGGAAGACAGATGGATACTGGCTCGCTAATTGGGTGCCCGAAGTATATTTAGCTAGGAATGGACAATTTCTATTGGGTCTCGAAACTCATGAATGGGGAGAGTACAAGATGGAATAACCAATTAGTCAATTTGGTTTTTGACGCAGATGACAGTTTATGAATACGGAGTATAAGTTTGAGAATTAGAAGATCAGAGGACTTGCTGCATTGGCGATTTATGACATATGGAGAGTATATAGTGAGAAGTGGCTGTCATCTTAAATTTGGGAATTGGTGGAGAGCATTGATGTGTGCATAAACACACGTATATCTGTCTACGTTTTGTGCATGATGTGTTCGTATTTTGATTTCATTATGTCTTATGTCATAGCGTGTTTAGTGCATCTTGTGTTCATGTCGAGGAGCGAGAAACCTGTCGAAGTTTGGTTGTTTTGTAGGTGTTCGATGGAGATTGACGAGGTAGTAAGGCATAGTGCAATGGCAGATAGCAAGGACCGAAGAATTGAAGAGTCGGAAGTGATAAAGGTGAGCTGTTGATTTCCAGCGACCCACTGGAAAGGCCAGTGACTCACTGAGTTCGAGCAGATGGATTCCAGTGACCCGCTGGAAAAGCTAGCAACCTGCTGGATTAGTCGAGAAATTTTTGAAGACCTGTTTAGTCGAATTACGACTTCTCTTTTAGGTTTTATTTTATGTAGGACTATATAAGGCCTTGAAACTTAGGTTAAAGGCACTCTTGAATGTTTTCACACAAGAGACAACCCTAGTTTCTTTTCTACTTGCTTTCGAATTGGAGAATTGTGATTGGCGATTCAGATTAATCAACTAACGAGCTATTTTCATAACTCATGGTCAGGTGTTGTCTTTTCATTCATCTTCTTGATCATTAATTGCTTGGTTAATTTGTGTCGAGTGTTCGCGTGTTAAGAGTGACAACCTTAATTCGTAATACAAATCACGTTCTCATCTTCTTTGCTTGTTCAGTTAATTGATTGTTGTGCAAATTTAGGATTGACGACCCTAGGTTTGTTCTGCGATTCGTAGTAATTAATCACAACAAAATCACTCGAATTGACCTGCTTAGATTAAAGTTGAGAAATCATAATCCGATAATTAGAGAATTGATCCATCTGTCCCTATGGAGATGATCTTACTTATCATAGTATTACTTGTGCGATCGTGTTCTCTTGCACGTATTCTTAACCCAATATTTATCGCATCAAGTTTTTGGCACCGTTGCCAGAGACAGATTTACTCAATCTGTCTTTAATATTGGATACAGTTTTCTCGATTTTGAGACTAAGCTCTTACACCTTTGTTATTCATCACTATACTTGATCCTCTTTGTTGAGTTTTGTAGTTAGTGAGAGTGCAGGAGGTGTATGCCACACACCCGTTCTGACAATCAATATCTTTTTAAGTACGATCTGGAAATTGAACAAACTTTTCGCTCTAGAAGAAGAGATCAACACAAAGAAGAGATGGCAGATTAGAACCGGGTAATCAATACTCTTGTGAACAACAACAGGAGAAGGCAGACGCAACCTAGGTTGGTTAATCTTTAACCCAGCATTGAATATCCAGCTGTAGAGGCCAACAATTTTGAGATCAAATCTGGCCTCATTAATCAGGTTCGTGAAGATCAATTTGGGGGCAACCCTTCAGAAAATCTTGCAAAGCACATCCAGACTTTCGAAGAGCATTGTGAGACAGTCAAGTATAATGGAGTTTCAGCAGATGCTCTCAAGCTACGATTGTTCAAGAATAGTTTGAAGGATGATGCTAGAGAATGACTAAACACATTTCCTATAGGCACTTACCACACGTGGGACGAGCTTGCGGATAAATTCCTTGAGAAGTACTACCCGCCAGGTAAGACCACCCAACTACATAACAAAATATCACAGTTCAAACAACAGGGTGGCAAATCTCTTCATAAAGCATGGCAATGCTACAAGAAGCTACTTTGCGATTGCTTGCACCACCAAATCTCAGAATGGATGCTCATCCAGGTATTTTACAACGGGTGTAAATCACAAATTCGAACCAGCCTGGATACGGCAGCTGGAGGTGATTTGATGGAAAAGGAGGAAGCTGAAGGCTTCCGCATTATTGAAGCCATAGCTACCAACAATTATGAGTGGAGAGATAGGGTGGAAAGAAAAAAGTAGCCAGCGTACAAGACAACAGTGAGATCACTGTGCTCAAAGCACAAGTGGCAACTCTTACGCAGATAGTCCAAGCCTCATATGTACCGCCTACCACACCTGCTCAGGTTTGCGAGATCTGTACTAGACCTCATATTACTGATACTTGTTCTTTATTGTCTGAACCTGTAAATTATGTTGGTAATGTGAACAAGAATAATGATCCATACTCTACCACGTATAACCCAGGTTGGAGAAACCACCCAAATTTTTTGTGGAGAAATAATGCAGGTCAGCATGTACCTCAGCAACCCAACCTCCCTGTGGCTGCCAACAATGCTCAAGGTCCTCTGCCACAGCAACCTTAGATATACTAGCAGAAGTGGCAAAAACAGGCACCACCTCAACAAGATCAAAGGAAGGAAGACGAGTTGAGAAAGCAGGTTCTTAGTCATGAAGCCACAATCAGAAATCTGGAAATTTAGATAGGTCAGCTCGCACTTCAGTTGAATGCAAGACAACCGGGCATACTTCCAAGCAACACAGAAACACCTCCTACTTAGTAAAAACACTGTAAGGCGATTACAACTAGAAGTGAATTGGACTTGGGAAAGAATATCACCAGCTCATCATCAAAGTCGCCAGGAAAACAAATAATTGAAGGAGAAGAAGAACTTCGGGTAGCCCCTACAGCAGTGAACAAAGACAAGACTGCCACAGAAATTGTCAAGCCAGCACAAGAGAGAAGATACCCTCCACTACCATTCCCTCAAAGAGTTAACAAGAAGGCTTCTCACTCTAGCTATCAGAAGTTCCTAGAGTTATTCAAGAACCCCCACATCAACATTCCACTGCTCGATGCATTTGAGCAGATGCCTACGTATAGAAAGTGGAACAAGGAGTTTATCTCAAAGAAGAAGAGCATGGAGGACTTCGAAGTTATCCCTTTGACTAGGGGATGCAGTGCAGTTCTAAGCCAGGATCTTCCTCAGAAGATGAAGAATCCCGGTAGTTTCACCATCCCTTGTACCATTGGCGATCAGATTTTCAAGAAGGCACTAATTAATCTGGGATCTAGCATAAATCTCATGCCATATTCTATATTCCAAATACTTGGATTGGGGGATATGAAGTCTACATCTATAGTTCTCCAGCTTGCAGATAGATAGTGGCTAGACCAAAGGAGATAATCAAAAATGTGCTTGTGAAGGTTGACACGTTAATCTTTCTGGTGGATTTCATTGTTATGGAAATGGAAAAAGATCGTGATGTGCCACTCCTCCTAGGTCGACCATTTCTTGTGACAGGGAAAACGAGTATTGATATGGAAAAGGGGGAGCTATGATTTAAAGTTTGCGACGATGAGGTTGTGTTCAATGTCTTCGATGCAGCCAGGTACCCATCCATTGATGATGACTGCTATAGGATTGATGTGATTGATGAGATTATGAGTAGTCTAGATGCTCCCACCGAAAGCAACTTGGAAGTAGTGCAGGAGTCTGAATTGGAAGAGGATGATCTTGACTTAATAAAGCAAATATCATGGGTACACGCAACAGAATCACTAAAGCTGGACAGCACACCAAGAGTCAAGCTGCAAGCATCTATTCTCACACCACCTAAATTGGAGCTCAAGCCACTACCAGGTCATCTGAAGTACGCCTACCTGTGTAAATGTAATAACCTTCCCGTAATTATCTCTACATCGTTGACGCATGAGTAGGATGAATAACTCATCAAGGTGATTGAAAATCATAAGGAAGCATTGGGATGGACACTTGGTGATGTGAAAGGTATCAGTCCAGCTCTTTGTCAATATAAGATCATTTTGGAGGAGGACTTCACACCATCAGTGGAAGCCCAGCGAAGACTCAACCCGAATTTGAAGGAGGTAGTCCGGAAGGAAGTAATCAAATGGCTTGATGCTAGTATTATCTATCCAATTTCAGATTCTAAGTGGGTAAATCCTACTCAATGCGTGCCAAAGAAGGGAGGAATTATAGTTGTTCCTAATGAAAATAATGAGCTCATACCTACAAGAGTAGTCGTGGGACATCGGGTTTGTATTGATTTTCGGAAGCTGAATAAGGCTACTCGGAAGGATCACTTTCCACTACCCTTTATTGATCAGATGTTGGACAGACTAGTAGGTCATGCTTATTATTGTTTCCTGGATGGTTACTCTGGTTATCTCCAAATTCCCATTGCGCCTAAAGACCAAGAGAAGACTACTTTCACTTGTCCATATGGTACCTTCGCTTTCCGTTGAATGCCATTTGGACAATGTAACGCACCGGCCACCTTTCAATGTTATATGATGGCAATTTTTTCAGATATAGTTAAGCGTCAAATTGAGATCTTCATGGATGATTTCTCAGTCTTTAGAGACTTATTTGAGAGGTGTCTACTACATTTGGGTCAAGTATTGAAACGCTGCAAAGAAACTAACTTGGTGCTCAACTGGGAAAAATGTCACTTTATGGTTACTGAAGGCGTGGTCCTTGGCCATAAAATCTCGTGTGATGGATTAGAAGTTGACAAGGCCAAGCTGGAAGTCATTGACAAGCTTCCCCCTCCACTATCTATTAAGGGAGTACAGAGATTCCTAGGCCATGCTGGGTTCTACAGGCGATTCATCAAGGACTTCTCTAAAATTACAAAGCCACTATATAAATTACTTGAGAAGGATGTCGCCTTTGTCTTTGATGAAGAATGCAAGTCAGTTTTTAAGCATCTTAAGGAAGTACTTGTCTTTGCACCAATCATTACAGCACCCGACTGGGATCTACCATTCGAGATCATGTGCAACGCGAGTGACTACGTAGTTGGAGCTGTACTCAGTCAGAAAAAGACTACAGGATTTCATGCTATTTACTATGTTAGCCGGACACTGGACACTACTCAGGTCAACTATGCTACCACAGAAAAGGAATTCCTAGCAGTCATCTTTGCCCTTGACAAATTCTGTGCATATATACTCGGAAGCAAGGTGACGGTGTACACGGATCATGCAGCCATACGTTACCTCTTCACTAAGAAGGATGCCAAGCCCAGACTCATCAGATGGATCCTTCTACTTCAAGAATTTGACATCGAAATACGTGATCGGAAGGGAGAGGACAACCCAGTGGATGATCACCTGTCGTGCCTCAAAACCCATTGGTAACAGCTTTTTCCCCCATTAACGAATCCTTCCCTGACGAACAATTGTATGTGCTAGATGTCATATCTGTACCTTGGTACGCTGATTTCGTTAATTACCTTATTAGCAACATCATACCCCCTAACCTTTCTTTCGACCAGAAGAAAAGATTTTTACATGATGTCAGGTTTTATGTATGGGATGAACCGTACTTGTTTAAGCAAGGAAAGGACCAGCTACTACGAAGATGTGTACCACATGAGGAGCAGGAACTCATTCTCCATCAATGCCACAACTCTCCTTATGGAGGCCATTTTGCTAGAGAGTGCACAGCAGCCAAGGTGCTACAAAGCGGATTTTACTGGCCCTCCCTGTTCAAGGATGCTATAGAGTTCGTGAAGAGGTGTGATCAATGCCAAAGGACAGGTAACATCTCTCTTCGTCATGACATACCATAACACGGAATCATGGAAGTGGAGATCTTTGATGTTTGGGGGATCGACTTCATGGGACCATTCTTACCGTCCGAGTGCAATCTCTACATACTCCTAGTAGTGGATTACATCTCTTAATGGGTGGAAGCCGTGGCTCTCCCGACAAATGATGCAAAGGTAGTCATTAAATTCTTACAAAAAAATATTTTCAGTCGTTTTGGAACTCCCAGGATTCTTATCAGCGATGGAGGAAAGCACTTCTGCAATAACTTGCTTGCCAATGCATTGACCAAGTACGGAGTCACTCACAAGATCGCTACAACCTATCATCCTCAAACTAGTAGTCAAGTCGAGGTATCAAATTGCAAAATTAAGAGAATCTTGGAAGTTACTGTAAACCCATCATGGAAAGACTGCTGCAGCATGCTGGATAATGCACTATAGGCATACATAATGGCATACAAGACCTCCATCGGAATATCGCCATACCTGCTGGTTTACGGAAAAGCTTGTCATTTGCCAGTCGAGCTTGAGCATAAAGCATATTGGGCACTTTGCAGGTTGAACCTAAACCTAGACAAAGCCGGTGAGTAAAGAATGCTACAGCTCGAGAAGCTTGAAGAGTTTCGACTAGAAGCATACAAGAATGCACGTCTCTACAAGGAGAAAACCAAAAAGTGTCACGACAAGAAGATCATCTCCCGCAAGCTTCAAGCTGGACAACAGGTACTCCTGTACAACTTACGTCTTAAACTTTTTCCAGGAAAACTCAAGTCCAAATGGAGTGGCCTGTACACTATAGTCGCCGTTTCACCTCACGGAGCAGTTCAGATTCGACACCTAGATGTGCATAAGGAATTTAAGGTGAATGGGCAGCGCTTGAAGGTGTACCTTGGCGATCAATTTGACAAACAGGTATCACGTACGGATCTGGATGATCTAGTATCTCAGTAAGCCATCACTACCGTCAAGCTAACGACGTTAACTTAGAACTACCTCTCATCTTACTCTGAGTTTTATTTGCATTAGCATCACTTGTCCGAGTTTCCCCGAGTTTGTGGGTTTATATGGGAATGTACATAGTGTCACCCTAAAAAAAATGTGTGTTAGTGTTCTTTTTATTTAATTTTTACATGACTAGCAGGTTGGCGGAAAGCACGAGGCCATATCCACGAAGAAAAGACGACTCAGTGAAACCCAACGACTCGCTAGAAGTCACTAGGATCAAACCCAACGACTCTCTGGGATTTCTAGCGACCTGCTGGAAGTCAGTCGAACCAAACCCAGCGACCCACTGGGATTTCCAGCGATCTGCTGGAGGTTCAGGGTTAAAACACCACATCCCTTTTCCCCCCCTCATTTCTCCTCTCCACACAAACTTCCTCTCCTCTCCTCTCTTCTCCCCTTCCACCTCCCAAACCACACAAACATAACTCCCCTCCTCTCCTCCAACTCTCCTTCAACATTCCGACCACCACGACATAACCACTACCACACCATCCCACCATTCCGACTACCACGCACATCCAACCCCCCAACCCCTAATTTTCCCTAAATTCAAATTTATTTCTTTTTTGCAGATCCCGGGCTCACGGCTTCAAGTCTCCACCAACTGTCGACTGGGCTTTGCTGTGCTCGCCGAGATTTGTTTGCCAAGCCGACCATTGCCATTGACCGCCGTTAACCACCATTGATCGGTCGTTGACTTTTCCTACTAACCACCTCCATGGCTCCAAAGCAAAGTAGAACATCTTCCCATCATCTGGGTGAGTCGAGCTCTACTCCACCTCAGTTAGTCAACCTAGCACCAAGGTATGGCGCCCCTTTTCCAATCCTTAATGAAGCCAAAGGTGAATAGTTTAATAAATTCACAGACTGTAAGTTTGTTGAATACTTGACAATTGATTGGAGTGATATGCATGAGCTTGGCATTGATGTTGATTTGCGTAATGCCTTAGATGATCTAGGATGGAATTTTTTTGCCAACACGAGCATAGATGTTTACCCCGAGGTAGTTATTGAGTTTTATAGGCACGGTTGCATTGGCTGCCAATGATGTGTGTTTCACTGAACGACTTTACGGTAGACCAATCATTGTAGATGAACAACTGCTTATTGACATTCTCGAACTTTAGGGTGGGGGTAGGGCTTTTGATTTTAAGAACAATCGGGCTGCACAAGTAGGGTGGAAGGATCTCATCGGTCTCCCTCACTATAAGACACAACCCCCTACTAGCCTCCTCCCCGACCTCTATATGGGTATGTTAAACTGCTTTATGTGTGCATGCTTTAGTGGTCAGTATGAGAATAACCAGATCACCTGCCCCCAGATCTATGCTCTCTATTGTGTCAAAAACCAGAAACCATTCAACAGCGTTAATCTGATTTGTGATGTTATTCAACATACGTTGAATATGATTGACCCCAAATGGCTAGGACTTGGCCATGTTGTCGCTTTGCTTGTTCATCACTTTTTGCCAGGTAGGGACTCCTCTCCATTGATGGACATCTTTTGGCCAGCAATTATTACTCGCAATTAGCTAGTGAAGTGGAACTTTCTCTACAAACAAGATACTCCGCAAGGCACTATCATTTACAAGGAAGTGCCATAGGAAGATCGTCAGGCTGTCTGGGACCAGCTGCGGGCGTTCGAACACAAAGAACCTCCAATTCTCAACTTTGTGCAACAATTGGAGAACTTAGAGGTCCAAGTCTAGTCCCTCGCTTCTGATCATGCAACATTCTGGGGTCAATACCAAGCCGATCAAGAAAACAACTGTGCATAGTAGGAGTGGCTTCGGGCAAATCTACCATAGCAGCCTCCTCATCCATGAACAGGTGTTACCGTTCCTCTCTTTCCTTATGTCATTTTCTATTTTTATGCTTTGTTTTTTTTGTTGTTTGCTACTTCATATTGAGGACAATGTGTCCCGTAAGTGTGGGGTTGCATGGTGTGTGCTTTGTGATGTGTAGGAGTGTTTTCATTTGTTTGCTATTGTTTTCATTTATTAAAATATGCATGTGATTGAGTCTGTTCTGTGTGGCGTGTGTTTTTGATTGATGTGTTTGAGTCTTTTACAATTGATGAACTCACCTCCAAACTTGTGAACCTAGAGTGACCACTGAGTCTTATTGCTTAGTCAGGAATTGAACCTGAGTATCGTGAGTAGAATTATGTAGGCTTAGCATCCTTGGTTATTTAGGTTGATAGTCGCACTAGGTAGACCATGCTTGAAAGCTTGGTGAGTGACCTTGTGAGGATTTGTTCCGAAAGATGAGACTTTCGTCTCTATTTTATTCATGAGGTGCTTGCGTGTTTCGAGTGATGAGAGTAGTATATTAGCACTTGGCATGATTTTGTAGTGCGGGGTGAGTTAGATATCGGGGGCTATTTTGACTTTGAGCCTAGAGCCTTAGAGCCAAGAACCCAATCTTTTTCGTTGCTTAACCCCGTTGAGCCTAAGTTTATTCATTGAATTATTATGTGCACACAACCTTACGAGCCAATATTCGACCCCCACCTACCCTTACCTGTCCAGTCCGAGGGAATAGGACATCAATTAAGGGATAATTTTGTAAGGGTACATCTTGTAGTATAGCCAGGGGTATTGATTATAAATTGGGTTTGAAAAGGGTAGAATTGAGGCTAACAGTCAAAAGCCGGGATAAGTTGCCAATAAATGTGCAAGAATGAGTTAAAAGAAAAGAAAAATAAGAAAATGAAAAGTGTGGAAAGTGCGGAAAAGCAAAAGTGAAAAATACAAAGAAAGTGGAAAGATGGAAGGAATGTGGTGAAAAGAAAAGAAAAGAAAGCACAAAATGAAAAGTAGGTGACTTATCCCGAGTAAATGCCTCTAGGACATGGGTACATTGGGTTGAGTGTGTAGTCATTATAGGGTGAGATCTTGTAGTATAGCCGAGAGTTAGATTTTTGTGTAACCCTTGGATTGGGTGGTCTAGCCGTTACCCACTGATTTATCCTTCCCTTACCTTAAGCCATGTTACAACCCTATACAAAGTCCCTCTTGATTACGAGCCCTGCATTGCTTGAGAGAGTGTCAAGTGCAAAGTATAATATCCTTAGACCTTGAGCATGCTTGCGAGTGATAGGTAGTTGACTACTCGATATAAGTGAGAATAAAATAATCTTACCCACTGAGTGGTCAGTTATCATGTATGGTCTGCTTAGTGCGAAAATTAGGCTAAACAGCTGAGGGTGTTAGGCTTACATGATTATTGTTCTTGGCACTTGGGTGAGATGAATGACTAGTGATAGGATGATGCATGTCATGAGTTGTTCCGAGTAAGGAAGAGCCGTGAAAATGGTAGTTCTGATGCAACTTGCTTGGGGACAAGCAAGAATTTAAGTGTGGGGTTGTGATGTGTGCATAAACACACATATATTTGTCTACATTTTGTGCATGATTTGTTCGTATTTTGATTTCATTATGTCTCATGTCATAGCGTGTTTAGTGCATTTTGTGTTCATGTCGAGGAGCAAGAAACCTATCAAAGTTTGGTTGTTTTGTAGGTGTTCGATAGAGATTGATGAGGTAGTAAGACATGGTGCAATGACGGATAGCAATGATGAGTCAGAAGCGATAAAGGCGAGCTGTTAATTTTCAGCGACCCGCTAGAAAAGCCAACAACCTGCTGGGTTCAAGCAGATGGATTCCAGTGACTTGTTGGAAAAGCCAGCGACCCGCTGGATTGGCCGACAAATTTTGGAAGACCTGTTTAGTCGAATTAGGACTTCTCTTTTAGGTTTTATTTTATGTTGGACTATATAAGGCCTTGAAACTTAGGTTAAAGGCACTCTTGAACATTTTCACACAAGAGACAATCCTAGTTTCTTTTCTACTTGCTTTCGAATTGGAGAATTGTGATTGGCGATTCGGATTAATCAACCAACGAGCTATTTTCATAACTCGTGGTCAGGTGTTGTCTTTTCTTTCATCTTCTTGATCATTAATTGCTTGTTTAATTTGTGTCGAGTGTTTGCGTGTTAAGAGTGACGACCTTAATTCGTAACACAAATCACGTTCTCATCTTCTTTGCTTGTTCAGTTAATTGATCGTTGTGCAAATTTAGGATTGACGACCCTAGGTTTGTTCTGCGATTCATAGTAATTAATCACAACCAAATCACTCGAATTGAACTGCTTAGATTAAAGTTGAAAAATCATAATCCGGTAATTAGAGAATTGATCCATCTGTCCCTGAAGAGACGATCTTACTTATCATACTATTACTTGTGCAATCGTGTTCTCTTGCACGTATTCTTAACCTGGTATTTATCGCATCAAGCGCAATACAATAAACTTGTACTGGGCATTAATATGGGGTTGTGGAACACTTGTTGGAACCTTGCTTGTCCTCTACGCATCAAGACACTTGTGTGGCGAGTCCTCGACAATAATCTACCGGTGTGCAGGAACTTGAATAATCATGGGATAGAAGTGGATGAGCGATGTCCTTGTTGTGGGATTGAAGTCAAGATAGTAGTTCATCTAATGTTTCAATGTGCGTGGACTAAGGATATATGGCGAGAGATAGGAGTGGATCTATGGAATGTTAGTATTCTAACCACTGAAGAGGGTTTCTTGAGTTTATTTGCTGCAGGGGACAAGATCAAATGGAGGAGATGTCTAACATGCTTGTGGATTATTTGGTGGATACGCAACCTAAAGGTTTTCCAGCCGGAGGTGAATGTGAACAGGCAGTAGATACTTGCCGAAGGTTTCCAGTTTTGGAGAGAGTATGTTGATCTGCAAGGCAAGGAGACTAGAGCGGAGAGCCTTATAACCGATGTGAAATGGCATCCACCTATGACGGGTTGGTTCAAAGCCAACGTTGATACTAGGACATGCTCAGTAAGTAGAGGGCAGGTTGGTGCTGTTGTGAGAGATGAGAAGGGAGATTTCATAATGGCAATGGTGAGGGCTTTTCCTACCACTTTTCATCTAACGCTATTGGAAGGATGAACGGTCTTTACGGGTCTAGAGCTGACCAGAGCTTTGGGTCTCGAGAGAGTAGTAGTGGAGTCAGATCGTTTACTTGTCGTGTTGCAACTTTCTAGGGCATCTACAAATAGAAGTGACTTGGTATTAATTCTAGATGACTATCAAAGTCTCTTCGCTCAATTCTGTGAAGTTCGAGTTTGCCATGCACGATGGGAAGCTAATCAAGCTGCTCATAAATTGGCGAAGATGACGATACCTTCGGACAGAGAGCTAATGTTTTTTTCTTGGCCGTCAGATTGCATACAGGGTATCCTTGACTATGATAGTTCTTCTGGAGAGTCACCTTAGTTTTGTTGCTTAATTTAGTGAATCAAGAATGTCATGTATTGTATACCCTTCATGCATCTCCATTGTTATCGATGGCACTCTCTTTCCTAGCAGCGGGTTTTTCTGGAATAGGTTTTTTAATAAGGCCAGCGTCTATAACCTCGTTTTGATCTAGGGGAAGGGTATACGCATAGTGTCCTTTCTGCTGATATTTTCTTCTAAGCCTATGTGGTGATGATGTACTTTAAACTTTATTATGAATGAAGCTTTCTTCTCCGAAAAAAAACACCGTCTCATTTGTCCGTAATAGGAGAAGTATATTTGGGGGAAAATTTTATTTTAGTACGACGTGAACTTCAGCCGTCTAAATTTTTTTATTTTGCAGCTATGCTAATTCTTTTACAAAACTACCTAGCCTCAAGCATTGTCAAACTCATCTCATTTGATGACCATTCCGGAACGTCTCGAGACACGTAGAAACCGGGCTGTTTCGGATCAGGTAGCGGAGTGTCACTGCTCAACATTAACACCACAAAAGCCATGGTCGGACGGTCTCGAGGTAGCTGTTGCACGCATAACAGGCCTATGTGGATGCACCTCTTCACTTCGGTTTCCGGACAAGGATCGTCCGAAGTTTCGGGAACTAGCTCCATCGGCCTCCCTTCCGTCCACAAATTCCATGCCTGCAAGAGAAACACAAGGAAGCTCTCATGTGTTATGCAGCAAAGGTCGATTTAGTGCAACTAATGGAAGTTAGTATGGATTGTGGCATCTTACGTGACCAAGAAGGTTATAGCTGTGATCAATGCGGGAGAATCCCCTGTTTCGTTCACCGGTTATGATCTCAAGTACCAAAACGCCGAAGCTGAAGACATCAGATTTCATGGAGAACCGCCCATCTATAGCATATTTGGGGGACATATAACCGCTACAAAAACAGAGATGCAATAACAGTTTAAGATGTAGCACCCAGGGCTGTCAGAATGTTTGAAGATGGATACTGAGTGCTTACTATGTTCCAGATATGTTCTTCGTTTTAGCTTCAGTTTGGTTCCCGGTCATCATCCTCGCCAAACTGAAGTCTGAGATCTTCGGAGTCAAGCTTTTATCTAGCAGGACATTGCTGGTTTTAAGGTCTCGGTGGATGACCCTTAATCGTGAATCCTGATGAAGATATAGAAGACCTCGACTAATGTCGATGATAATGAGGATGCGCATGTTCCAACCGAGCATTTTTCTTCTTTCTTGATCTAACCATGTTTCAATTTCACCTTCTTAAAAAGAATTACTATTGTGGGGTGTGACAAAAATAAAGAGTTGGACAGTTGCTAACCAAATATGAAGTAATCTAAGCTCTTGTTGGGCATGAATTCATAGATCAACATTTTCTCAACGCCTTCAGTACAACATCCAAGAAGTCTTACAAGGTTGCGGTGTTGAAGTTTTGCGATCAAAACAACTTCATTTTTGAACTCTTCCGCTCCTTGCCCGGAATATTTTGACAACCTTTTCACTGCTATTTCTTGCCCATCGACCAATGTACCCTGTAAATTATCATGTCTTAGAAATTTGACAACTTTTGCACAACGAATTGAACTGCCACAGCAAAAGCGTATTTGATACATCTCACCTTGTACACGGGTCCAAACCCTCCTTTTCCTAGTACGCGTTCATTGGAGAATCCTACAGTGGCCTGAGCTATTGTTTCCAGGTCGAATGATCGAAAGTTCACCTCTTCCTTTCCCTCTTTGTTATCAAATATAATTTTGTGCAGCTTTCTTGTTGTTTCTGAAACATGCGGTGAATTAACCAATCAGGCAAACCTCGAGGTGCTAAAATATCTTTAAGTCAATGAAGACCCAAGGAGTATTGCGTGTAAAGTGTAGCAGCTGCAGCATGAACTGTAAATTAAGTAGGATGATATGCTGTAAGTACAACGCAATTAGTCCGAACCTTGATTTCGATGTTTCTTAGTGCGGAAGTATATGAGCATGCTCATTATCAGGATTCCCATTAGCACCGCAGAGCCGATTACTAATCCGACTTGCAACTTGTTCTTGCCAAATTTACTACTCCTACCTGTAAAACAGGATAAATTATATTATTAGTTGGCATCAAAGAGATCAACAATTGAATTGAATGGAAAGAATGAAGAGCGAGTACCTGATTCTGAGGTACTGAGCTTGAGGTAGAAAAATTGCCCTATCGCCCCGTAGTCTCTGATATCAAGAAGGTCGTCAGACCATAGCAAGCACCCTTCTCCAGTGGACATATCTAGAGTTGTATAGGCTGTACAAGAGCATTTCTGTGCACAATACTTCTCACACTCGGCGAGGTTCATAGTCCTATTAAACCAGGACTTGCTTGCATCAGGAACCTTCACTCCATCTATCCTTTGAAAAGTCTCTCCTCCAGTGCACACCAACTCATTTTTCCTCTCACACCCGGCTGACCAATTCCCCGATGCCCATTCCTTTGCGAGCCGAGGTGTAAATCCCTGCAAGCAACTACAGACAGGAGAAAGGTTGGCACTGAGTTTGCAACTTCCAAATGCACCACAAACTGCGTACTTGTCGCAATCGTCTCTTTTAAAGGTGCTGTACGTGTCCCATTTCCCCATGCTGTGGTTCCACAAAAACTTGTGCATGTTGCCTCCGTTATTGAGGGTAATCCGGAAGAAGACCGAGTTGTCTATCATTTTATGCACGTCGTATATCTCCTCCTTTGTGTAGACAAGCTGGAAAGAGCTGTATGGGTTTGGTCTCATCGTTATTAGCCCATCAAAGTTGAAACCATTCCAGGGACCCGACCTGAATACAATGCTGCCGTTTACTTTTATGTAAAACTGCGGATAGCCACTAGTCTCTAACCTCTTAGTTGTATCACCAAAAGAAGGATCACTCTTACTTTTCCAGGACACACCGTGCCATTCCAATCCTGTTACCAAATTCTTGCCAACCTTGCCACCTGCCAATGTGGTATCTTCAAAACCACCATAGCCAAAACTCTCCCACAGGTAACTATCCTCATTGGTGTCATCTGCTTGTCTTAGTACAAAATTTCCCGTGTTAAGTACCTGAGCTATCGGGTTCCGAGTCGACCCGCTACTCTTGCCTCTGGACCAAATAGTAACGTTATTGGAGCTGCTGATCAAGACAAGCATCCCCTGGCTTGTAACCTGTAAGACTCCTGAAGTGTCATTGAGAGGCACGTCCCTGTTGGCAACCCAAACCACTGTTTCCCTGGAAAAATTGTACCAAATTCCCAAGTAATGCCTCTGAGTAGAAGAATTGAAGAATCCAAGCTCGAAGATGCCACTTGATGAAACTATGGTCTCTCCATCCCTGAGTGTCTGGTTCGCATGGATTGTATCAGTAGCTCCATTGATGGACGAAACCAAGGTGGGGAAAGAGATAAAAATCAGGATAAGAAGGGTTTCCATGGATGTCTAGAAAGATGGCTAGAAAGCGTCTAGTTCAGTGAGAAACTGGGAAACTGGGAATTGAATAGATGGTTCCTACGGATGTCCTTTTATATTGTTTATATTACTATTATATATTTTAATAATTGAAATTCAAAACATGTAGAAAGTTACGTTATTCAATGAATAATTTAATTCTTGTGTCTTCTAAGTCAATGTTGGATCCGGAAGATTAGTCCTCCGCGTCGAGTAGCTTTAATGATGTCTACACAATCCAGGAGTGACCGAAAAATCTGTCAAATTTGACCAGTGCAACAATTCCACGAAAATTTCTACTAAATCTCGGTCTATGTTTTCACATATAAGATATATATCAATGGGAACTTGTTTTAGAGTTCTTAGTATAAACACTAGTTTCTTCGGTATTCGTTATCTAAAAAAAATTAGTTATATTATTAGTATATTTTAATAATTTAAATTCAAACATGATTTATTAATGTAGAAAGGTAAAGTCAATGTTGCATCCGAAGCTTGACCAAAAAAAAATTTTGCATTCCGAAGATTATTCTTCCGCGTCAAGTAGCCTTCTAAATGTGACCCGCACAATATAGAAGCGAGAGAAAAATCTCAATTTAATTTGACCGATGCTACAATTTTCCGATCAATTCTACTAAAACTGCGGTCAATACATATGAGATATATTTCACATGTACATTTTTTTGAGTTCTTGTTATAAACACTAATTTTTCAGAATTTGTTGTTAAGGAAATATTTTACCGTTACAAAATGTAACGGATTGATCACGTGGTAAAAAGAAATGGATGACTCGGCGGAAGGAATGCCGGGAATGGAAACGCGCGGTAAAATCAGTTGCGAGGCGGTTTAGTTTTTTTTTAATAAATACCCCGTTAGGGGTTGGGTTTCCCCTATATAGATAAAAAAAAACCAAAAACAAAGAAAAAGAAAAAGCAGAGCTCGAGCCCGTAAAGCCTGCTAGCCAACAGTCCTGACAGTCAGGCGGGGCGAGACTAAAAGCAAAAAAGGAAAAAAAAGGCCCCAGACAGTCCAATCAACCAGTGCAGTGGAAGAAAGGTGAGGCCAACCATGAAGAGCAAACCAAAAACAAACAAAAGACCCTGCTACCAAAACTGATAGACAAGGCCAACAGAAGCACAAACTGCACTGTGCAGAGGAGCGAGGAATGAACTAACCCCATTTCCTACGCCCCTTGGTCTTGCCACCTGTAAGAGGGGGAGGCCGCCTCCCACTTCTCGTACGCACTGGTGATGAAGGGGCTGGGGGAGATGGCACCTCAAAGCACTGCGTGCCCGCCATGTGCTCCACAACCAGCCTGCTATCCTCGAGCTCCTCAAGCTCCATAATCTCAGAGCGGTAGGGGACGAAAGGGGTGGCAGCCGCGCGGAGACCCATCAACTCTGAGCCAACCTGCACCGTATCCTCAAGACCCCAGAGAGGCATAGGAGGTCGGGCGCGGGAGGAGGAGCTACTATCAGATGATCTTGCCTTGCCTTTCCCCTTCCTGTGAACCACGTCAGTCCAGGCAGGATCGGACGATGGCGGAGATGCCTGTCGGTTGATCGCGCAGATGATAGGAGAAGAGGTCGCTCCCTGAGAGGCAGTAGCTGCCAAGGCTTGCCTTTTTGCCGAAAATTTGGCATGACCTATTCGTTCGGGGTCGCCACTAGACCCAGGCTCAGTGCCTGGCGCAACCACAACAGTAGGCGAACCCTGCAAAACAGCCTCAGGCAACAAGGTCGGTGCAGAGGGGGATACCTGAGCCCGCGACGAGGCAGTGGACTCTCTCGAAGGGGAGGTGCTCCTCTCAACCGGAGCAGTAGGAGTCGCTGCAGGAGAAGGGAGCACTGGGAGTGCCGGTGTGTCGAGTGGGGTAGCAGGCTCCTCATGGGACGCCACATAAAGGGCCGCCTGCAGATAGGAAACCTCCATGGGATGCTCCGCATCAAGCCCTGGAACAGGGGAGTCAGAAGCTAGAGGGAAATCTGCGGGAGGGGGGAAGCCCTCGGGGGCAGTGGGATCCACCTGATCCTCAGTCTCGGCGAGAGCGGCAAAGGCATTCTCTATAGGAAGAGCAATGCCGTCGGCCGCCGCCGCCGGAGGAAAATATGGCGTGTGGTTGGGACTAGAAGAGAAAACCCTCCCAGTGCCAACCCAAGCACGCGTAAGTGGAGCAGTGGTCGGCGGTGCAGACCCAGGAGGCTTCTTCCTAGAGGAAGCCAGGCGCGGACAGGCACCGCGTAGATGTCCCTGCGCCTTGCAGTAGACGCAGACAGGAGTCGAGTCCTGGTACTGAATCTGTACGTCAACCTCGCCATAGTCCAGAATCAAGGTGACGCTGGCAGGACGAGGCCTGGCTGGGTCCAGCTCGACCAGCACCTGTGGCTGAACCCCGTTGACCCTGTAAAGGGCCTCAGTGTCCAGTCTAATCGGCGTGCCCACCGCCCTGGCCAGGCCGGACACGATATCCTCAGAGATATGCTCACTACTCAGGCCGACTAGCTTTATCCAAGTCCTAGTCTGAGTAGCGGTCTGGCGAGTGGGTTTAAAAAAAGGAACCCACTGCTGCAAAAAGAGTATGCCCTATTGCAGCTTCCACAGTGCAGTCTGAAAGATGCGCTCCTTGTCCGCCGCATCGACGAACCGGAACGTAAAGAATCCCAACCCCAGGGAAAGCATGCTCCAAGACTGAAAGCCCCAGAGGCGCACCAGCTCCGCGCGAAGGCTGGCTGAGGTGAGTGGCTTGGTCCCTTTGGGAAGGACCAAGCGACCAATGAAAGCGCGGTCATCGAAAGCGCGGCAGGAGCTGGAGATGTCCTTGCCGACGATCAATGCCGGCTTGTCGCCAACAAGGATGGGTGACGGGCTAGAGCCTGAGAAGGTCCAGCAACCCTGCAGAGAGCTCGCCATGGCGGCGTAGGATGGACGTGCCGGCTAAATCTTCTCTCCAGGCTGGGCAGACGCAGAAGCCGTTGCGACAGCCGGAGTCAAAAATTGGACATGACCTTTGGTCACCAGATCTCGAACCATACCCGGCTCAATGCCAGGCACACAATCAGCAACATGGTCTGCGGCGGCCTGAACTGGATGGTCGCTGCAAAGACCTGCAAGTTCCTGCACGAAATGCAGGACAGCAGGTAATATTACCGATGTCGGGGGGCCTGGGGTTGGAGCAAGTGGACGGCTGCCCAACGACGTATCGCGGACCGACGGCGGAAGGCCAACAGTCGGAACCGGGAGGAAGGCTGCCGCCAAGGAAGTCCCATCACGAGAGAGGGACGTCGGCGAGGAGGGCTGAGGCTGCAAGGTGGTCGGCGAGGGCGGCTGGAGCCTCGGGGCAGCCAGGGAGGACGTCGGTGGTCGGTGGGGCTGGCCGGCGATGTCGCTGGAGCCGGGGATCGCGGCGGCCAAATCGGCCAAGAGAGAGTCCGAAGGGAATGGAGCTGGGCCGCGGCGAGGCCGCACGCGGCGGGGCGGCCTCCATCTTCGTTGCGAAACTCGGTCGACGCGGAGGGGTCAGACGGAGCCACGCCGGGGGACGAGGCCAACACCAAACGAATCGCCTCGATGAAGCGGAGCTCCTGAGGGGAGAGCGCCGGCACGTCCATGGCTGGAGGAGGGCGGCGGCGCTGAGGCGATTCGCGGCCATAGTAGCCGCGCGGGTCTGGGGCTTCGGAGGAGGGGCTCGGAGGAGCGGGGATCGTCGGGGAGGCCATGGGAAGAAGCGCCTTGTTGAGGAGGCCGCCGATCTAGTGGCCGATCACGACGGCGGGGCCGTCATTGCCGGCGATCGGGGAAAATTGAAAAAGGGGCGTGGAAGTCGGGGGGCGTCGGGTTTCCTTCTCCGACGACGGAGGAAGGTCATGCGACCTACCAAACTGACCGCCTCGACGAGGCGGACAGTTTGGTGGAGTTGGATCGGCCGGGCGCGGCCGCATGCGACGGCCACCGGCGAAAAGGTGGTCGGAGGGGGGAGCTCCAAAAAATCGCCCGAAATTTTTTTTTTTTTTTTCGCGAAAATTCCGGGGTCTTGTTTTCGAGGCGGTTTAGTTTTGGTCGTCATTAGATATGGGTTGGCCAATAGGCCTTATAATGTGTAATTGGCTGGGGCATATATAAAAATAAGTGAAATGTAAGGACTGTTTGGACCTTTTATGATAATCAAGAACTATAAATTTTCTCAAAATAATTAAAAAAATTCTAAATAAATTAATTGATCATCTGTAATAGGCGTATCCATTGTATGACTAATATTCTCATTATCCTATGAGGAAAAAGAAAAGAATATTGCATTGTTACGACATTATTCGATTATAAGTAATAACATTTATACGGTACTCTATTGTTTTATGATTAGCATTCTTCATTGTAACAAAAAATATTGAGGGAACGATGATGTCTCGTGAAAACTATTATATTATTGAAACCGACCATACATAAGACCTATATCATTTATTTTTTTGGTGCTAGAAAATTGCACCTGCGATGCGACTATAATTCTGTTTCAAAACTCGCCAATATATTATTTATTAATTTTTTCTTTTTTAATAAGATATTCTCTTACATATTAAATTGTACTATATTTTATTACCTAATATGCCACAATCAATATATATTTGAACTAAAATAATAATAAAATTTAAGCGTCAAGGTTTTTAATTTTTTATAAAAGTTAAAGTGAAGTATTAAAAGTTATAGGGTAAATTACCCTCAGGTCCCTGACTTATGATCGTTTTTGTAGTAGGGTCCTTGAATAATTTGAATTAGATGTAATGTCCTTATTTTTTGAATTAATATTGGTTTCGGGTCCCTAATATGACTGAGGATGATGTTAGCAACTTTTTTTTATCACAAAAATGACCAAAATACCCTTAAAAAAAATAAAAAAATGAGCATCTTCAACCTTGAACACCAAGAACATTAAAACCATAAAATTCACAAAAACAAATAATGGAACCAAACCATAAAATGGCACCGACCCAGCGCATAATTAAATTCAATCCCCATCCAGCAAATGAATAGGACAATCCAAGCCAAACCCAGATTAAGAATTCCTTCGATTAAAGATTAAAGAAATGAAACTGACGACCATTCCCGCCGACCAATTGAAGTTTAAAGGAATATAATTCCAGCAAAACAATTACCCAATTTTCGATCCCAGCGAGAGCTTTGCTCACAGCACGAGGTGGACCACGACACTAGAGAATGGAGCATCTGGGTTCAAAGAGAACAGATCTCAAACAACAGATGGTTCCCGTGGCTAATTTTTTAGGCAACGAGTCTTGGCTGTCGGAGATCGAAAGCGGTGTGGCTCTTGGGAGCGAGTAAGGAAGGGTGTTCTCTGAGCAACGAGTCTCGACTGTCGAAGCCAACTAGGTGATTTCCTCGTCCAGATCTGAGGTTTTTTAATTACTGGGATGTTGGTTGTGTGTCCCATCGTTATCGCCCGGGGGAGAGGGTTTGTATTCTCTCGTCGTCATCGCTCAGGGGGAGAACAACGGCGAACGCAAGAGTTGAGGGATTTGTGTTTTCCCGTTGTCATCGCCCTGGTCTCGGGGTTACTAGGTGGAAGACTTTCCGAAGAACTTTCCTTTCAAAATCCAGGACAACCGTGTACGAAAACCTAGCTCATGGATTCCTCATGAGACCAGATCCTCGTTGCCTCAACACTGACGACGATTTCTAGTCTAGATTTATTGAATTTGTTTTGTGAATTTTCTGGAATTAATGTTCTTGAGATCATTTTTTTAATTTTTTTGTTTAAGGGTATTTTGGTCATTTTTATAATAAAAACGTTGCTGACATCATCTTCAGTCACATTTAGGGACCCGAGACCAATATTAATTCAAAAAATAAAGACCTTACATCTAATTCAAATTATCCAGAGACTCAAATACAAAAACGACCATAAGTAAGGGACTTGAGAGTAATTTACCCAAAGTTATAAATATATAAGCAAAGTGTTGTAGCGTCCAAAAGGACCTGCTAAGAGTTCAGTTTATCATAAACTAAATCAATATACAAAATCAGGTTTTTACCCACCAAACTGTTTAAAGATTCACTCTTCTCTCATAGTACCTTTTCACTATCGGTAAACCAAGAATATTTATCCTTGCAAAATGATCCTTATTGATTTACACGGGATTTCACATACTTTTTTTTATTCGGGTCAGAGCGTAAACTAGTAATATTTCTTAAATTATTTTGGATCCGGCATATAATGATATGAATGAGAAACTTGTGATTGTGTCGTTCTTATTATAAGATCATGCGATTTTAGAGAAATCAAAGATCTCGCATTGTTCATGCGTAGATAACAAATCATAGTTTCTCGAATTCTAATATATTGTTAAAAACTAAAACTCAAAAGTTAACCAATGTTTGATGGATAATATGACAATGAATTTTATCTTGTTTTTTGGAGGTAAGTTAGTTATTCTCATCTCTGGTAAAAATAAAATAAAATAATATTTTTATGAAGGAAAAAATCATTATCGTTTTTCATGCTCAAGTTGACAAATGGCTAAATAGGAAAAGACACTAAAAAAGTTAGGACCCTATGGTTTATAAAAGAATATAGCAAAATGAATCCAACTTTAGTTATTCCAAATTAAGTCCCTCTTTCTAGTTTAGATTTCTTTTGATGAAACACACTATTTTGCTTAAGGATTTTGATAGCCATGCCAATTTCTTTTTCTAAATTATTGTCACGATGTAAAATTATAAATTATATTTTTAGTACCTACTTTTTAAATATTGTTTTTAAAAACTGTATATAATATTATATTAAAAAGTATAACCTTAATAACCTTTCTCACTCTCTCTTCCTTCCTCATATATTTTCAAAAACCCTATATAATATTATGTTAAAAAGTATAACCCTAAATAACCTTCCTTACTCTCTCCGTCTCACATATTTCTTCAAATCTAGATGATCCGAACAAAATAATGGCAACTTCTCACATTTCTTCTTGAAATCCATAAAAAAAATTAGGCTTTTGTAAGATAATGAGCTACTGTGCAGCCATCTACTTGTAATTATGGAATAGAGATTTTGCCTAATCTTTTTGCTTCCATAAAGCATAAAAGAGAACACGTGTTAAAGTTCTTGACATCTAAAAGAGATCAAGAAGATTAAAGAGGATGTTTGTCTCTTCGAGATTGCCTTGCACTATTAGTCTAATATAATCAGTCTCAAATTTGTTGCTACCAAGTAAAGTTGTAAAAATACTATCTTCATATTTTTTTCAATCTTTTTCTCTCCTCGCATATATCTTCTTTATGAGTCTTCTTCTAATTCACTAAATCATAGTCAAGATTGTCAATTCTCTCCGAGCCACTATAGATGAATTAAAAATTTAGCTAATATTATTTATAATTAAATCAATCTTTGAGTGTCCACTAAAGTGACTTTTGGACTAATTTATTGGTTATTCTTTCATAAGAGACTTGATAACTTTTTCCCTATTTGACAACTTCTTCATCTATTCTAAGTAACTATCTCACTTTACAACACTTTTTATAGAAGCACTAACCCAAAATAAACCCTTATATTCTAGATCATTGAAGGTGGTTTTGAAATTCTCATACAATTATTTCACACACAATGCTCCACACCCAATATCAGGTCATTCATTGCCTCTTAAAGTCCCTATAACAAATGGAGAATCAATAGCAGGTTATTACACATTTTTTAGAACATCAACACAATGGAATGGCCAAAATCAAAGTTAGTACATTTTGTCTGTTAGACCTAAAAATAATCTTAAATTTCCTTGGATGACCAAAATCATATATAAGACAATCCAAAAATCAATGCCAAGACATCTTATCTTTAATATCAATAATAGCCACAACCAACAGAAACATAGTCTCATTATCAACCTTGGCAACTATAAAGAATAATTGACCATCCATCACCCCCATGAAAAAATACCGATCTAGCCTCACAAAAGTATATAGACCAAAAGAGAATTCATTCTTTTGTACATCAAAGCAAACATAAATATACTTGGACTGAGGAACAACATGTTATGGTACCAAAGCAGGTCATAACCTTTGAATTTTTTTTCTTTCACCCATTCAGAGGACCTATCTTTGGTGCATATATTCATAGTAATTCTTGGAGAGGTAGTCAAAATATCATCACCATAATCATAAAATCTCATGTATTATGCTACATCATTCTTACTGGTAGATTTTTAGATCTCTTTTCTTTGCTCTATAACATTCCTTAAGAGTAACTTTGATGTTTAATTTTTTTTGAACTGTCACGTAAAATGAAGGGATGAGTCATGTTGGATTGTCCTTGATATTCTCAAGAAACCTCTCACATATGTTTATGCAACTAAAAAATCAAATTACATACTAAAAAGGTAAGCTAAAAGCCATTAAGCTCACTAAATTAGATTAAGTAATTAGTTTTGACCAAATAGTTGTCTCAATCTCTTGCATAATAATATTATGGAGTCTTGATTTGGAATACAACGTCATTATTGATCAATAAGGCATGCACTCTAAAACCATATTCTCTTGTGCATACTACTATCACT
>SOPF01028393.1:0-138234 GCA_012979155.1 Hypericum perforatum | reverse complement strand
CCATACCACTAGAGATACTTTAATCTTTGAACACACTCTTATATAGTACAATTGACTTAGAGTTTATACATTTAGCCTACACTTTATTTATTTCTACCAAATAATCAAGGCTAAGGAATAGATATTGAATACGATCATCATCATCAGAATCCTTAACTTCATGTAACTTTGTGTCACCTAATACCACTTCAAGTTTGTTATTATCTTCATCCAATTAATCAAATATATTTAGAACAATTGCACTCATGTGTGCTTTAGCCACCTTATATAAATTAGGAATATTAACAACAAAACTATCTATAACTTCCTTTTTAATGCTAGCTGCAACATCGAAACAATAGTAGCTACATCTACCTCTTCACTTCTAATTGTAGCTTCTTTTTTAACATAAATCTTTGCATCCAAAGCAATACCAACTTCCTCTTTAACACAAATTTGAACATCCAAAATAACAACAACTTTCTCTGATGTTGAGAATTCCATTAGATCATTTTTACTTTCCTTATGAGATAACTAATTATCTCCCACAATTTCATCATCTGGACTATCCTCATTCATATTTTCCTCCACAACTTGATGACAAGTCCACTGAGATGACAAAAACTCATCATCCTTTATTAGTTTTACATTGAGTTTACTTCTTAACTTTGCACAAGTAGTAATATTATCACCTACTTCTACCCTAAAAAATCAATAAATAGAAAGTCTCTTTAAATCTCACTCAGTCACACAGCTTCGAACCAAAAAATATCTTTATAATATGTGCATCACAACCATTGGTTTCATCCATCTTAAACCACACACTACAGTAAGCCATCACCAAGTCATCACGATAGAATCCTTTGACATTCCAGAAATAAAAGAGGTTAATATCGTAGTGAGCATACTTGATACCTCTGCCATTATCCTCCCATGTTCCACAAAAAGTATACTATATGCAAATAATGTTGTCCATCACACGACCTAAATCAAGAATGAGAAGATAATGAACTATACCAGGTATGAGAGATGAGAAAAAGTTTCATGACCCATGTTAAGGTCGCTAACTAGCGCTAGACTTTGCGATATATCAAAGACATAATATAGAATCTAGCAAGCCTCAAATCATCTCACAGATCTTATCAACATACTAATATCAAACCAAGCTAAAGACCAATTACAATACAAACAGAAACCAACAAAGTCTCAAAAGTGCTATGAAATAAAGTAATTTACAAACTAAAATCAACAAGCATCTCCAATTTACTACTACTACAGAGCAACTATATAGAAGGAAGATAAAACACAATCTGAAGATCTCAAATGAGTGGCCCTCAAACAAAGGAATTGGGCATGCACCACAGACTCCAAACACTCAAAACAAACTAAGGTCTCTGAGAAACTGAAATAGATAGTAAAGATAAGTGTTTGAAAACACATAGTAAGGGAATATGACATAACATATTAGTTATGCCTGAGATATGCATGCAATAGATACTCAACTATGTTCAACATCTCTAAATCAAAATGTATAGTAACCAAATGTTACAGAAAGTACCGAAATACAAATATAGACACACATATAGAGCCATGAAAAGGTTTTGAAAGTCCCCTTCCTCTGACTACTCAGGGTTATCCAAATGGCCAATAGAATCTCCATCCACAAACAAACGAAGCTAGCATACAAATGTAAGCTAGTGATAGCAAACAATTATAAACTAGTGGTTAGTACGGGAAAGCCTTTTCATTTCCTCACAAAAAAACATATCTTATCAGATGTATGACAAACAGATCAGAATCATAACCATCAGATGAAACAAATTAGCCCCGAGCTAGCAATGTAGCTGACTATTTACAAATGTTACATGTCTCACAAACCAATCAAAAATATGTCTAAACATATCATAGACCAAACCATATGTTTGTGATGCACATAATCAAGCTCCAAAACATACACAAAACAAACACAACTAAATTTATCATATACTATTTGCTTACTTAACCAACACCGCTCTAAAGCGTCGATTCTCAAATCTGATTTCTCCTTCTACTCTAAGCTCCTTTAATGTCAGACAACTCTGTCCAAATATATAAAATCACATAATAAGGTTAACTCTTGGTTTCCAAAACAAATTTACCTCCAACGCTTGAAAAAGACCAACTTAGGTACACTTGCAAATCATCATCGCCAATCATCTAAACGTAATCAAATAGCTCAACTCCTTTAAATACTTGGTTCCATTACCTAAATCCAACATGTATATACTATGTATACAATCACTCATGCTCACAAGCTCACACAATAATCTGTTTTGCCAAACCAAACATCAATGGAGCACACCATGAGTTCAATCACAAATAATCATTCGAAAATAGCTCAAACATGTTAAAGACAACCCATAAATCATTTCAACTCAACAATCCTGAATATTCTTAGAAACTCACACTCTTAACTTAACCTCAATTTCACAATATTCAACTTACCAAACTTTAATCTTCAAACATGTGCAACTTAGAACACAGGCAGTAGTCCGACCTTCTACAAGACACACAGAAATCCTTCAACCATCAATCATATGATACAGTTTCAGAAATCTCATAAAGTACTCTATAATCAACTTTACAATACCCAAGTCCAAATTAGAGGTTAATTCCACTAACCAAGTCAATCTTCTTTCCCTTGCTTAACTAGGTACCTTTGTAACTATTTGTCCATTTAGAACTGATTTTCCATCAACTCCTTGATCCAAATAACACATATGATACACTGTTAGACTAGTCTATTTATCCTCTACAATCGCTTTGACTACCATAAAGAGCCTAAATCGAATCAGAAAATCACTTTTGAGTTATTCTTTCTTGACGTGCTTCTTTCTCTATCATAAAACCCTCTCTTCTCTTTTTCTCTATTTTTAGTTTGTGGCTTATCATCTGAGCTTCTCCCTTCTTCTATAACCTTCCTGAATGTAAGAGGTAAGCAGATAAGTCATTTCTAGCCTTTTTTACCTACTAGAAGAACTTGTAACCTTAGTAAAATATGATTGGTCATAGTAATTTTGTGGTCCAATCACAAAACTCCAACTTCCAGCCTGTTCTACACCAATTTCCCTTGACTTATGACCAAACCTGTATAAGTATAAGTTGTAGCTCTATGTTTCTAGTTTATTAATTGTACTCACTTGCATCATTTGGAAAAAAAATTGAGAATGTTATGCTCGACTTATAGCATTGGGCAATCGAAAGCGTGTTTGTGTAACATGATGGATTCGAATTGAGTTGGTAATTTAAGTGTCAACAAGCTGAAATGGGAAAACTAAACCTCAAGCCTGCTCCTTTCGAAGCGCAGGAAGAGGGGTGCTTGAGTCCACAAGTGGCCAATTAGGGTAAGGGTCGATCAGATTCGGAGTCCATCGAATCAAATGTGCAAATCCATGCATGGCTCATGCAAGTCCATGCACGAATTCGGTAAGCTCGCTTACACTCTCAAAACAATTCAAATTCTAATGCATTTATTCATTTCCATTCGGACTGATATAGGGGGCATGATTCTCGGCTGGATTGAAGGCGGTCTTAATGACTTCGCACCTCCTCACATTCGGCCTGCTCAATCAACTTTAACTTTGTATTGATGGCATTTACTCATGGCCTTATTACATCCGGAATTCGAAAGGAAAGTGCAAATCAATGTTCAAATACAACTCAGACATAATAACGAACAAGGTGGCAATGCACAAGCACACGTAAAGTACTTCTATGCACACGTCCAACTGATCATCACACAGTCTACCTTTTATTCTGAAGCTTCCTATGCCATCCTCCCCTTCTTGAGAAGATGCTAGTCCCAAGCAGCTAGCTTGGATGAAAGAAGCAATGGATCGAAGTAGGGAGACAAGTCCGCCATGTTAAAAGTCTTGCTAATACTGAACTCTTCAAGCAAGTCTACCACGTAGGCATTGTCATTGACTCTTCTTAACACCTTATATGGCCCGAATCTCTTGGCTTGTAGCTTGCCTCCCATGTTGGATGGCATTCTCTCCTTCCGAAAGTGCACCATAACCTGTTCTCCTGGTTGAAATATTTTCACCTTTCTATGCTCATCCTTTCGCTTCTTCTCTTTGCCATAAGTTGCCTCCAACCTTTGCTTCACCGCATCCAAAATTGATTGTACGTGCTCAGCATAAGTAATGGCAGTAGGATTTGCCCTTGGAAGACTTGGTACACTAGACACATCAACAATATGATTAGGCACTTTAGTGTACACCAAAGAAAATGGAGACTTCCCTATCGAGCTATGCACTTCCACATTGTAGCAAACTCAGCAATGGGTAGAGCGAGGTCCCATTGGCATTGCCTCTTGTGACATAAGCTCCTTAATAAGTTGCCAAGGGTGCGGTTGGTCACCTCTGTCTGGCCATCCGTTTGCGGGTGCACGGTGGTGCTGAACTTGAGTGTTGCATCAAACATTCTCCAAAGTGTCTTCCAGAAGCTCGAGAGGAACTTGGTATCATGGTTAGACACGATGGACTTTGGCATGCGATGAAGCCGCACGACCTTTTTGAAAAAGTGTTTTGCTACGACACTTGCATCATTCATCTTTCTACAAGGAATGAAGTACGCCATCTTCGATAACCTGTCAACCACAACAAAGATTGAGTCGGCACCCCAAGGAGTGCATAGTAAACCTAGCACAAAGTCCATACTTAGGTCTTCCCAAATGGCTTCAGGAATTGGCAAGGGTGTGTAGAGGCCCATGTTGCTCATGCTTCCCTTGGTTTCTTGGCAAATATGGTAGTGTTTCACGAACAAAGCAACGTCCCTTGTCAACTTTGGCCAATAAAACCTTTCTTCCAAGACTGCCACGGTCTTATCTTGTCCTAAATGAGCCGAGAGAGCTCCACCATGCATCTCCCACATGAGCTGCTCACGTAATGATGTCTTAGGGATACACAACTGGTTCCCTTTCATTAAAAATTGTCATGCATGAAATAATCTTGGAACCCTCGTCCATCCATGCATTTCAACCAAGTCTCTCCAAAATCCTCATCTTTCTCATACTGATCACGTAAGCAATCAAAAGTAGTGATGAACCCCCTAAGCTCAGTAAGCAATAACACCCTCCTACTCAATGCATCCGCAATAATATTTTGCTTACCGCTCTTGTGCACAATTTTAAAGGGGAATTTCTATAAGAACGTGCACCAACGTGGATGCATGGGGTTGTTGAGCTTCGTTTGATCAAATAAAAACTTCAAAGCTTGGTGATCAGTGTTGAGGATGAATTACTTACCCACCAAGTAGTGCTCCCATGTCTTGGGGGTTCGAACAACCGCGTAGAATTCATTCTCGTAGGTCATCCACTTCTGCCTAGCTTTGCTCAGCTTCTCACTAAAGAAAGCGAGTGGCCTTTTCTCTTGGGATAACACTGCTCCTATTCTGAGTCCAGAGACATCAACTTCTACCTCAAACAATTTGGAGAAGTCCGAGAGTGCAAGCATGGGTACGGTCATCAACTTCTGCTTCACGTGCTCAAATGCTTGCTCGGCTTCTTCTCCCTACACGAAAGGAATGTTCTTCTTTAGGAGGTTCGTAAAAGGAGCCACGATCATGCTAAACGCTCTTATAAAACTTTTATAGAAGGTAGCCAACCCAAGGAAGCTCCTAACTTGGCTTGCATTCTTCGGAGTCAGCCATGAGCTAATGGCTTCAATTTTGGACTGGTCCATGTGAATTCCATCCTTTCCCACAATGAACCCTAAGAATAACAAGCTGTCCTTCCAAAAACAACACTTCCTCAAGTTAATGTAGAGCTTGTTGTCTTGTAGGGCTTTGAACACATCCTTCAAATGTGATAGGTGATCCTCTTTGGTCTTGCTATATACAAGAATATCATCGAAGTAGACCATGATAGATTTATCCAAGAAGGGCTTCAAAACTTGGTGCATGAGGTGCATGAATGTGCTCGGAGCATTGGTAAGGCCAAAGGGCATCACGAGCCATTCGTAAAGTCTGTCCCTTATCTTGAAGGCTGTCTTCAATTCGTCCCCGGGTCGGATGCGAATTTGATGGTAGCCACTCTGAAGATCTATCTTGGAAAAGATAGTGACACCACCAAGGCTGTCCAGCATATCATTTAGTCGTGGAATTAGAAAATGGTATCCAATTGTAATCTTGCTTATCGCGCAGCTCTCTATGCACATTCTCTATGACCCTTCTTTCTTAGGCACGAGGAGTGCGGGAACTCTGCAGTGGCTAAGACTCTCTTGCACATACCCTCGATTCAGAAGGTCTTGCACTTGTTCTCGCAAGATCTGATTCTCTTGCGGGCTCATCCTGTAATGGGGAAGGTTCGAAAGAGTGGCCCCTGGGATGAGGTCTATTTGGTGTTGGATCTCGCATAAGGAAGGCAACCCCTCGGGCAGATCATCTTGCACCATATCCAGGAACATGTCAAACAACTCCCTAATTGGCTCAGGCAGGTTCTCTATCTCTACTTCTTTGAGAGAAGAGGTGTGCTTCATTACCAAGAAATGGAAAACCTTTGAATCTTCCAATACATCCAAAAATGCTCGAGAGTATGAGACTGTTATGACGAGCTGCATGGCACTGTTTAATTGCACTCGTCCATGCCTCAGCTTGCCAGGAAGTAATGTATATTGCTTGCTCCCCTTCTTAAGCTCATACGTATTTTCTTTACCTTTGTGCACAGCCTGATTATCAAATTTCCAGGGGTGTCCTAGTAAGATATGGCATGCATCCATTTTGAGGACATCACACACCACCAAGTCTTCAAACTTGCCAATCTTGATAGGAACCATGCACTTGGAAGTCACCTTAATACTCCCTCCTGACTGATCCAACCAATTGAGTATGGCGCGGGGCATGGGGTAACGTGAAGTCCAAGCTTTTCAACCGTCTTCTTGCTAACAAAATTCTCTTGGCTCCCCCTATCGATAATCATTTCACACACCTGATCACCCACATGACACCTCATCTCCCTCCTCGTATCCTTTCAAATCCTCTTCTTCACTTCCTTCCATGGGCGCGCACAAGTATGCTCCTTCCTCCTCTTCTTCTAATTCTCCCTTCTTGCATCATTGTGCAAACTTGTGCTTGGGGCAATCACTGGACTTGTGCCTTATTTCATTGCATTTGAAGCAATGAAGTGTCGAAGTAGATGCTGCCTCCTTGCCCTTTTGTTGTGCATTTATGGGGGCAGGCTTGCTCGGAGGGTTTCTAGCATCAGTTGCTTGAGGTGCACTCCTCTTCGCACCTCCTCTTGCAAAGCTAGAGGTCTGACCAGCTCTAGTGTATCGTAAAGTAGGTGTTTTCTTCTTTTTCAATGCCTCTCCTATCTTCCTTGCCTTAGCACACGCATCGTGGAAGTATAGAAATGTGTCGTACTCCATCTTACTCTTGACTTCAAAATTCAATCCATCAACAAATCTTGCTATCATCTGATCTTTGTTCTCTTCAACATCATTTCTAGATGGTAGCCTTATGAACTCAGAGGTGTACTTATCAACAGATCGGTTACCTTGCGTGCATGGTAAGAATTGGGAGTATAACATTTGATGATAGGAACCTATTACGTAGTGCAGGATCCATCGTTTGCCAGTCCCCAATAGGACATTCTCTGCTCCTTCTACGAGCTTCTTGCTCCTTTCTCCACCATATGGAAGCCCCGGATTCAAGCTTAAATACTACCTAGCTAACCTTTTGTTCTTCTGAAAGGTCCATACAATCAAAATACTTCTCCACCGAGTCCATCCAGTTGAGAAAACCCTCCATATCTGAATCCCTATAGAATTTCTCTATGTTCATCTTGAATGGTTGATCTGCCCACTTATAATAGTCATCTCCCCATTCCTCCTCCCTTGGCACCTCTCTCCTAGGCATACAGCATAAATCGCCTCGTCCTCTATCTCCTCTTCCTCGCCCCCTTGCTCCGCGGATCCCTCTTCCTCCTCCTCTTGGATAAAGCGTCACATTTGAGTCTCCATCATAATCCACCTCCAGATCAATACGTGCATCAGCTGGAGGGGGACATACAACTAAGTTCGCAAGCTGAGCTCAGATGTCCAAGATGGCCGCTTCAAGGTTCATGAATCGTTGGTTCATGTCTTGCCTCGGAATGTTTTTGTTTGGATTGGTCATAGTGGCTCGGTCTTTGGTGGTGCTAGGTTTGGTAGTTGGGACACAGATCAGGGGATCTCGTGGTCCTGTGGTTCAGCTTGTGGGTGGATTCTCTCGTAACTCAATGTGGTTATAACGTCACTCTTTCTGAACGTAGAAGTCGAGAAGGATCTCACTCCTTCTCTGATACCACTTAGCGTAGGGCAATTAAAAGCGTGTTTGTGTAACGTGATGGATTCAAATTGAGTTGGTAATTTAAGTGTCAATGAGCTGAAATGGGAAAACTAAACCTCGAGCCTGCTCCTTCCGAAGTGCAGCAAGAGGGGTGCTTAAGTCCACAAGCGGCCAACTAGGGCAAGGGTCGATCAGATTCGGAGTCCACCAAATCAAACGTGCAAATCCATGCACGGTTCATGCAAGTCCATGCACAAATTAGGTAAGCTCGCTTACACTCTCAAAACAATTCAAATTCCAATGCATTTATTCATTTCCATTCGGACAGATATAGAGGGCGTGATTCTTGACTGGATTGAAGGTGGTCTTAATGACTTTGCACCTCCTCACATTCGACCAGCTCAATCAACTTTAACCCCGTATTGATGGCATTTACTCATGGCCTTATTACATCCGGAATTCGAAAGGAAAGTGCAAATCAATGTTCAAATACAACTCAGACATAATAACGAACAAGCTGGCCATGCCCAAGCACACGTGAAGTACTTCCATGCACACGTCCAACTGATCATCACACGGTCCGCCTTTTATTGTGAAGCTTCCTACGCTACTACGTAGACGTCATAGCTGTCTGAAATTAACCAACTAGCTTTACGAAACTTAAAAATTCTTTAAGTGTACTTTGTCAAAGTTAAACCAACTTGATAAGAGGATTAAAGGACATTGAAGTTCACTTCCAAAGACTCAATTCTCAAGTGGATAGCACAATGCAATAGTGACTGACCACTTCCGAAGTTATCACAAAAAGTAAACAATCGAAACTTTAAAACAAGTGAAACCCTAAAATTTTGAAGTTAAACCCAAAATAGATAGACTAGAGATGAGAATATAATATCGGGTAAAAAGGTAGATCACAAATCGGAAGCATTAGTGGGTGGTGGAGGGCAGATTGTACCAGAGATGAGGGTGGAGATGGAGTGGGTGTTTGTGAGAGGAGATAGATGTTTCAGAGTAGTTTGAGGGAAAATGAGAGAGAATTTTATTGGTTGAGATTATTTTATACGGGAGTTTTCAAAATAATATTAACAAAAATAAAGACCAAACTTAAACTTTGTCATTACTTAGTTCATGTCAGGATACCCAATTGAAATGAAATCCACGTGGTAGTAGAAGTCATTAAACAAAATGGTGCATTTTGTCAAAACAAATTTGAAGTAGACAAAAAATTGCAATTGAGAATAATTGGATAAAATTGACCTCATTTCACACTTATTAAACCATAGGGACTCACTACACATGAAAACAACCCCTACCCATGAGCAACTCCATCCTTGAACTGTCCCACCTTCAACTTTCCCCATTCGAAGCTCCTACAATCTTAATACCCCCTCCCTCTCCCAAGTAAAAAAGCCATTCCCCTTCCAAAACACAAAGGAAAAAGAAGAAGAAACCATAGAGAAGAAAATCAAAAACTAACCCGGCGCATATTGCCCATACGGCCATGTATTATAATTTAGGAAAAAGTAGAATTTTAGTATCTGTAGTTTTACGGTTTTTGACATATAATCATGTTATTTAAAAACAAGCAAACGAGTCCTAACATTAGTGTTGAAATTTTACTTTTAGGCTCGGAAGGCATTCCGAACCTAAATTCATTATGTACCTAATCTTTTTTATATTTTAGTCCTGACTTATTTAGTATATTTCCTAAATTATATGTCAAAAACTCGTTTAGTTACTAAAATTGCACTTTATTCTAAAATTTATGATCACCTAAAATTGTACTAAATTTATACTTTTCCCTATAATTTAACTAAAAGGGTAGTTTGTATTTATGTTTTTTTTTTAACAATATTTATGTTTGTCGAATATCTATCTAGAATTTTGATCATTTTCTTTAAGTAGAATCCTATTAATCTTGGTTTTATGTACAAGAACACAAAAGAATGACAAGTCCTGACATGGAAACGGAGAGAAGATCACATGTATCTTTACAACTTGCCTCATATAGAACTGAGAAAGAGGCCGACCAAGACAAAACTAAGCTAAAGATGATTGTTTCCACGACAATTAGCCAATAATAGAATTGCCATATAAAACTTCCGGTAGCTGCCCTAAAGAGGTCGACGCCCACCGAACAGTGAAGCCCAGAAAAAACCTCCACCTCCACCCACGACAACCCAAACTAGTACCAAACTATGCCATAATGTTTTGGACAACCATGAGCAAATCTCGAGTGCAAAAAAATATACTTGGATTTGCCTAATTTTCTGTTTGGTTATGCGATACCTTTGTTTACTTTTTACTTCTTATGTAGGTGTTTTAGCTATTTATGCTTCTAAAATATTGATAAGCGGTTAGCTCATATATTATGTACTCGATATAGAATATTGATATTAATATCGATTGTGTTTCACAATTGAAAAAAAATATCGTGTTCAATTTTTTAGAAGTGATTTTTCCTGTGCAAAGATATTTTCATCTCTAGACAAAATCTCGTTTGTCGATTTCTTTTCCTGTGCAAAGATATGTCGATGTACCAATAAATTTTCTTTTCTGTTACTTCATATAAGGTCGCTATTTTGTCAAAAAATGTACTTGCTTTTCAATAAATGCAGAATTTTATTAATAAAAATAAAAGAAAAAGTAACAACAGCAGCAGCATGCACACCCTAAATAAAAGACCATGATCAAGCTAACAAATCGGTAGTCAAGAATATATATGCTTCCTTTTATAATAGGCATAACTTTTATTAATATCAGATAGTTGTCACGAAAATACTAAAATACTATTTAAAAGCCACAATTTTGTCCGCCTGGGCCACCGTAACTAAACATCTCTTCCAATGTTGGGTGGATCGCCCAATGGCGTAACCCGTAGGAATTTCGACTATCAACAAATGTTGCTGATTTTGAATAATCGAAATCAACAGTATCATAATTTGACTCTATAGTTTTAATGGAGCAAACAAGTGATGAATTTGCACTAGGAAATGTGCCTCTCCCCGTTGGTGGGCTAAATTCTCCTTGATGAGCAACAACATTTCCACCAAATTCAATGCTAGCGGCTCCTCGCTGTAAATGAGTAAATAATTCGTTTGGCCAATATCCAACTCTTGTATCATCAAACTTGAACCACCAATTACCCGTATCTGGATCCAACAATAGTTAAGAACAGATTAGGGAGTCAAACATGATAATATTCTACACTTCTTTTTCTTTTTGCACTTTCTTTCTATTTTAGCCTCCTAGCTAATCCATATGATTAATGCAAGAAAAATAATTCCAAAAATATCATAAGAAATATCAATAATTATAATATATTTGTTAAAAACTTGCTCGCTGTTATTTAGGAAGTAATAAATATAACTCATATCTTTATCCACTTTTTATGAAACATCAAATGGCACTTTAAAATTTGAAGTGATGTTACTCTCTTGACCGAATCACAAGACGATGTTAATATTCAAAACTAACCATTGGCAAGGAGTAACTTGTCGTGTCTATATCTTGATGTTACAATTGATAAAAAAAATGTATTCAAGAAATGCAAAGAACGAAAAATTAATAAATTTGTGTCATTTTAATATCTTTTGAATTTAAAGGTCAATAAAAATTTAAGTAAGTTCCTCATAGAACTCACATAAAAATGGATTTTGAATTCAAATTAATTAAGATAAAACACATGATAAAAGTGCATTGTCAATTACTAAAATATTATGCTATTTAGCTTGGCTTCATCCCAAAGCATTTTAAGTCAGCATGGTTTGTACTTAACTTCCATGGCACTTGAGACTTCACTCTTGGATGTCAATAGGCTATATTACAATTTTTCATTGCTCTAGTTACACCTATAACTGTCTTCAAGCTCCATCCTAGTCAAGCCAGAGGCAACATCAACTCCAATTATTTACCTGAATACTAGTCTTCCAACATTCTTTCATATACCACCCTTACTTTCTATATTCCACATTTCAATTTCTTTCCTTTCTTTCACATCCCTTAAGTAATTTTTTTAATAGAGAAGGACATCAAGTTTTTTTTATTTCACTCGATTAGTCCTTATGCAAGTTAGCTAAAACATTTTCATTATATAAGCGAGAGTTGGTTACTACAGCCGTGCCACCTGAATTCTCTCAAGTATTATATCAGTCTTGTACACTAGCGGTGGCCTAAGCTAATTATGAGATTTTAGAAAAGCAAGAACTACTTCACAATATGGGCTTTATCATATCCTTGCTAACTTAATCCTAACATGAGCTTTCCTAGGGATCTTAAGCTGTTAATGGCTCAAAAATTCAAGTTTGCAAGTTTATACAAGAAGTTGCCTCAATAAAAAAAAATAAACTAAAAACTACCTAAACATCCCCACACTTAAAGAACAACATGTCCTCATGTTATAGGGTCACCTAAAAAACATAAAAAGGAAACACAAAGGACACACAAGATACAGAAGAAATGAAAATACAAACAGAAAAGAAGACAAATAAAATTAAACAAAAGAGTTTATGATTTAAGAACTCTCTTTGGTGGTGCTTTGCTTGTTTGGGGCATTGGTGGCTCATAGTTGATCCATAGAAGAAGGGAAGCCTGGATGTAGCTTGGGTTTGCTTGTATCCATAATGGTGAGACATGCCTTTAAATCATTAATCTCGGATGTCACGTAAGCAGAATTCTCTTCCATTTTGGCCTTGTGGCCAATATGGTGTGTATCGAATTTTTATCCTTAAAGAGAGGACAATATTGTTCTGTGAAAATTGACCTTGAAAAAAGCCGTGAAAATCTTCTTAGCTCAATCTGATAATTTTAATTGCATTTAATTGGACTCCTCAAAATTGGCCAAAAAAATCTAGTTGTGGCATCTACGTAACTGTCACTACAAGGGGGAGCCAACTCTCTAGACACCACGAGGTGCTCGAAAATAACTTGTATGCCTCGTCACGTATTAGTTACTTTGCTGCAAGTAGCTCGGATTATTAAATCTATCCACCTCATCGCTGGGATGAGGCTTCATCCCTACGAGGGGATTACTTTTGGCTGTACACTTTGTCGTTGGTGGCTTCGTCGCTACAAAGATGGAATGAAATCTGGACACTTCTTCGCAATTTATTTTTGTCATTGATCACTTATAATTCTACTAACACTGGATGATCGATCATCTATTCTAGCTAGTTGGTATACTTTAGGTCTTATTGGAGTATGCCAGATATTTTGATGTGGCTGATCTAGCATACTCCAAGTTAGGTTGGAGTACTCTAGGTATCGGGCAGATTGCAAAAATGAGCAAGTCAAGATTGTTGTCTCATAAGGACTGAGTTTCTAGGCTGACTCTTTAGCTAACTTACTTGTCTAGGATCAGATTATGAAGTTTGGTTGATCACACACCCGTTTTAAAGTCCAAATTACAAATTAAAAGATCATTAACTCAAATCACACTAAAGGTTTTACTAGTTTACTTACAAACTGATTTAACAACTTAAATGACAAAAGTGAGTTAAGTACCATTAAAACCAATATAGCCATTTGATTCAAGGGGTATATTATGTATATAATATGGTCCGAGTGTTTTAAAGGCGACCAATCTACACTTTTGCACTAGATTGGTCTAAATTGATCCTAAACTAAGCTTAGAATGGGAAGATGTTCTTTCGACCCCATAAACCATCCAAACTTAGCTAAGCACCAAATATGCATATCACTCAGTAGACAATTAGTTACTAAGGAAGATATCTCTTCTCTCAAAGCAATAAATCATCTAATTAGCCTTTCCATTAAAACTATCTCCTTTCGGTCTCAAGCATTCATTTAGTTCGAAGGCTAGATGGCCAAGCAAGACTAAGCATTAAACTCGTCAATTAGAATATAAACCTTAGTATTTTTAACCCATAAACCATGGCTACATCTAAGGTTTCAAGGCACCAAACTCATGGAACAACTCCTCACACATGCTTATAATCAATAATATACTTATAAACAATATGAACATAAGCATAAATAACAATAGGAAGAGTTAAGGAGAAGAAAGCTTATTGATGTTCTTGAAGCTTTCTTCCTTCTCCCTCGCGTCCATTGCAAGAGAGGAAGTCCCAAACTTACTCTAAAGTCACATTCTCCACACTTAGACACAAATATACACATTATTACATAAGTCCAAAGTCAAAAGTAAATAAAATGGTTTTTAATCTAAATATCCTAACAACTCATAAAAGATGTCCCCCATACATGTTTCTTATCATCTTCAAAGGCCAAAACTTGAATGTCATGGCCCCTTCCAATATTTGCCATTGAAATAAGCAATTGGATTGGCCAACTTCTATCAATGTCCTCAGTTGGCACACTCAGCTCTCCTTGGGTACTCTAAGTCCATTAGAGTACTCCAGGTTTGCACACTCAGCTCTCCTAGCATACTTTAGGTCCATTGGAGTACTCTAGGTCTGCACACTCAGCTCTCCTAGTGTACTCTAGGTCTATTAGAGTACTTCATGTCTATTGATTATACACTTCTCGCCTCCGTAACTTCTTTCTTGTCTGTGCCCTTGCGCGTCCACTCGATCATCATCCATGTCTCCTCAAATTAGCTCCTAAAAAAAGAAAACACAATGAGAAATGATAAACATGACTAAAAATCACAATGAACAAAAACTAATACAAAGACAACTAAAAGCTAACTAATATGTCTAAAAATACTATGAACCTAATACAAAATAAACACAAATAATGAGTATTTTAGGTACTCATCACACTCCCACACTTAAATATTTGCTTGTCCCCAAGCAAAACTCAAATGCAGACACAAACTAAACAAAAATCACATAGAAACAAACAAACACATAATGAGGTAAATACTTGGCATGACTAGCTCAAAACTTAACTTCCTTAAAAAATATCAGCTCATATCATAATAATATCATAATCTAAGTTAGTTCATCAATTCAAAACACAAAGTACAATGAACTGGTAGACACCTCAACACACAATTGTTTAAACAAGTATTAACTCTACGTAAAAGATACTAGAAGGTTGACGTATCGAAGATAGAAAAGTGTTTCACTCGTATGGGGTCAACTTCCTATCACTCACATATAGGTTAATGTATTTCAAAGCATCCTATGTCTGACTCAGTATTATCTAAAAGTCATAATAGTTGCTAATGATCAAGAGGTCTTTTCATCGGGTTGTAATGGGGCTTAAGGTCAAGGTGAGGTAAAATATTTGGATGGTAGGTAAACCACCCAATCCGAGGACATGTCACAAATACAACTAATCACTCGTCTAGTCTAAACATCCTCATCGTAAATAACTAAGTGCACTCCTCGTACATCCCAATATCCTAAGACCTAGAAGCATGCGTTTTTCCTAGAAACATGCCTTATTCACTTTACTTTCTTTTTCACTTATTTTTCTTTTCTTTTCTCCTTTTTTCCTTTTTCTTTGGTTTTCATATTAATTTTTTGGCTTTTTTCACTTTTCTTTTCACTTTTTCACAAACTTCCACACAAACTATGCAAACTGAGCATGTTTAGGCAAAAACTTGACTTCTTAAATGGCCACATAACTACTAAAATCCCAACAATCATAACCAAATCAAGTCTAAGCTACCAACTAAACCCAATATAAATCATCCCCACATGTGCAAACCTATATGTCCTTGGATAGGATGACCAAAGGTAGGGAAGATGGTTGATATAAGGTTTAAAATTGGCTTCCTCATCTAAGATCAATAAAAGGCTAGGCTTAATGGATTAAAACAATGGATATATATAAAGGATTTTTGGATCTAAGGCTCTAGGCTCAATGTCAACAAATGCTCCCGTCTTTTCACTAACTTCCATACAACCTAGACTATGATAAATACTAGTAGGATACCTCAATCAACTAATTCTAGTATACATCTCATAAAAAATATAAAGACTGGTGTCTCTTCCTTTGGCTCAAATACTCACAAGGTGCACTCATCAACTCTCTAGTCTAGTCTACATAGTGAGACCACTAGTCCAAACAATAGAGTATGAGGTTTCTACTAATTTCTAGGTTTTATGCTCAAATTAAATCCCTAACTAAGGATATGATAAAATCAAAACATAAGCTGCAAATTTTTGAAGGGGGTCAAATTCTTGAATAATTCATGCCAAGTCTAAACAGACAAATCCTAAATAATCTAAACCTAAAAGGAAGTTCCTTAGAAGGAATCCTCCTCCACACGTGAATAACACATTATCCTCAAGGTGTCTCAAACAAACAAAAACACATGCAAAGACAAGCAAACAAACACAAAAGCAAATAATTAAACAAATAATCACACGAAGTAAACCAACATACGAATTCAAAAACAAATGAACATGCAAGCAAACAAACATGACATAATAAAAGCAAACAAAATCACAAACATAAATGAAAGAATACCCTAAAACAATAAGACACATAAAAACAAAATAGAATAAAATAAAAACTAAATAAGGAAAATAGGAGCTCCCTCTCACTGGTCTAACAGAGGAGGTAGGCTAAAGCCATCGTTGAAGTTCTCGGCCCATGTATGTATCCACTCCACGTGTGCTTGCTGCTGCCCCATATGTACCCATCGTAGAATGCTTGTTGCTCCTCTATCTGAGCTCTCTCCCGTACTTTAAAGCAGGCATTGTAATCAAACTGTCACTCCCAGCTGGCCATATTGGCCATGGTATAGTCTTGCAGCTGCATGCCAAATCTATGTAGCTACTCTCCAAAATCCTATAGCTGTACCTGCATCATAGTAAACTAGTTATGTAGATCTATCTATGGGCACGGAGCCTGCTAGCTAAGTCTAGCTATGTCATGATGCCCCTAATCCTCCTAGCCTTGCTCCTCCTCTCTCTAGCTAGGCATAGGCATATTTGCCTTGAGGCACTCCTAGACTGCTCTACGACTTTCCCACGGCCTATAGGAGTATACCTCCTCTCCATCCACCATTGTCCTATCTATCAAGTTGCTTTTGTTGAAATTCTTGATGTCTAGCCTTACTAGAGGGAATCTTGTACCTCTAAGCACTGTATAACTCTCGGGGAAAAAGTGACATGCAATGCAAGCAATAATATGGCCTAAGTACAAACTCTTTGGTCTATCACCAATCATATGTGTAAAATAATCTATGACCATAGTGAATGTACTAAAAGACACGTCGTGCCACAAGTAGTGAATGGCATATAGCTACGAGTAGAACACCTTAGACCCTCAAATTGACCACTGAAGGTCAGAGTCATAAAGTGGTGGAAGATGCCTAAGTGTGGTTCTCAAATAAAGGGCATTAGGTACCTTTCCTGACTCGTATCTATCAAAACTCGTAATCTCTTGCCAGGTAGTGTGTGCTAGAGCAACGGGTATCAAATCAAGTTCTCCTCCTCCAGACTTAAGCTGGATGAGTCCATTAAATACAAGTTCATCCACTATGAATTCAATATCAAATAAATGAGCAGTGAATGACCTTCTGTTTAATGCAACGATCAACGTGCAATAGAACTCAAGTAAGAGCTCCTACCTAGCTATAATATCCTTATCAGCAAAGAAACCCCACCCTATTTGTTCTATAATAACTCTCAAATCTTTATCAACTCCTAACCTATGCATGTCATTCTAGTTGATGCTAAAATGACTAATAATGGGGATATGGTAGAACTTTTTGCACCTCTCTCCTTCCTTATTGTGAAAGATTGCAAAGGGAGCATCATAGTGAGCACAAATATCTTAGAGTGAAGAATCTAGTGGTGAAGCCGTAGGGTTCTGCGCGTACTTTTCTGTGTTTCTCCTACTAACCCAGCTAGATCCTACATTATCCACCATCGTGAATCGTGTTCTAGGTAATGGGTCTTATGGGTAAAGTGTCAGGGAGGCTTGGGCTTGTGATTTTGGGAGTTGGCTGTGATTGTGTTTTGCAAATTATGAAGAATTTTTGGCCAATCAAGTGTTTATACTTGGATTTTGTCCTACATGGCGTACTCTAGGTCTATTAGAGTACGTTAGGTCTGCCGATTCATCATTTATGGCATACTCTAGGTCCATTGGAGTACGCCAAGTCTGTCTATGACACATACCTGGTATACTCTAGGTCCATTGGAGTACGCTAGGTCCTTTCAGACTTCAAAAACTTCTAAATTAATTTGGTAACACACAAATTAGCATCAAATTAACACACATATGATACAATTAAGCTAATTTTTTTGCTTTTGTGTAAGCTGCATTCCTGAAAAGTTTGAAAACTAGATGCTCTACTCTCATGGGTCACAGGTGCAACTTTGACTTTTGCAATTCATGTAACTCACGAATGGCATACCATGTTGAACTACCTTTTCTTATGACCTTTTCAACTTTAAGCTTAATAAGGTCATCCCGTAGTAATATGGTATGCTCATTTTGTGAATTAGTACAAATTTTTGCTACAGTCACCTTCGTTTTCGAACTTTCCATACCGAGGACAATATCTAATATAAATTGCTGACACAACAATCATATAGGAGTAACTTTTTATCCCTCATCAATCATAAAAATACAGTCATGTACCAATCAACCAATGGTCACTAGCACGCATATTAACCATAGGATTGAGAGATATTTTAATCTCACTCAAATTTAGCCAATCCCAACCAAGAGGGGGAGGTTGTTCAACATTATAGTCGGGTGTTTTACCTTCACTTTCATATCCAAGATTAAAGGTTTAGTAAACCTTCTTGGATCTTAAAGTTGAGGTGGAATATTGTGGCGGATGACACTAGACTCTTCCTTGGATATGGTTTCTCCTTTTCTATAAATCTTCAATATTTGCCAAATCTATGGTTGAGCAAGATTTATGCAAAAGGAAATGAGCACTAGTTATAGGTTCTTTACCCTCTTTTTTAGTGCTCTCTTCAATCCCAATCTCTTCTTTCCATTCTTCATTTTCCTCATTCTTTTTATCCTCTTTTGGAAGTGTGTTAGTATGAATAAGTAAGCTCGTTAGGTTCTCATGGCGCCGGTCTTCTATTTCATAATCCCATAAATGACCCTTATTTTCAAGATTATATAAAGTTTCTACAAATGACATCAGATAGATGTATGGTGGTGGAGAAACATATGGCGGTTCCTCAATTATCAAGATCATTTGCTTATTATCATTCTCCACTTGCACTTCATTGTCTTCCCGTAAATGATGGATTAGCTTGGATAGTTTAAAGAAGATTGCATCTTTTATATATGCACTGATGCAAATATCATCAGAGTGAGCTTGCATTCTCTCAAAAGTTTGACTTGGAGCATATAACTTCTCAAATTCTTTGAGTATATCATCATCATTTTTCAACATCTTATCCATCCTTGCTTCCAATGAGTCTAATCTATCTTTAAGGGAATTAGACCTTAGAGGTTGTACTTCTTCTTTACACTATGATAAATAAGGATTTCCACTCTATGACAAAAAGCAAATGGTGTCATGTTGCTCCTCACATGCACAAAATTCTTATAATGTGAGGGTGCTCCATGGTAGGCGTGGTATTCTTCATATTGAATTAGTTCATGTCCCAAATATCTGCACCATACGCAAGTCCAAAGCTGAGTTTGTATGAGATTGAGTTTCCTTTGATTTGCTTCCACCAGTTCACGTATGTCCTCAACTTCATCATCAAAAAATAAACTCTGAATTCCATTGTACCAATGGTAACCAAAGGAATCCATTTCAACAATCACCCAAAACAAAAACAATAAAAAAATGAATGTAAAAATTTCCTAATCCAAGTTTGAAAACCAAATTGAACGTTTATAACTCAATCCCTAGCAACGGCACCAATTAATCGCTTATAATTCTCCTTAACACTGTATGATCGGTCATCTGTTTTGGCAGGTTGGCTTACTCCAGGTACTATTAGAGTATGCCAGGTATGGTGATGTGGCTGATCTGGCGTACTCTAGGTCAGGTTGGAGTACTCCAGGTGTTGGGCAGATTACAACAATGAGTAAGTCAGGATTGTCTTCCCACTAGGACTGAGTTTCTAGGCCGACTCTTTAGCTAACTTACTTGTCTAAGATTAGATTATGAAGTTTGGTTGATCACAAACTCGTTCTAAAGTCCAAATTATGAATTAAAAGATCACAAACTCAAATCACACTAAAGGTTTTACTAGTTTACTTACAAACTGATTTAACAACTTAAATGAGAAAAGTGAGTTAAGTACCATTAAAACCAATATAGCCATTTGATTCAGGGGGTATATTATTTATGTAATATGGTCCAAGTGTTTCAAAGGCGACCAATCTACACTTTTGCGCTAGATTGGTCTAAATTGATCCTAAACTAAGCTTAGAATGGCAAGATGTTCTTTCAACCCAAAAGCCATCTAAACTTAGCTAAGCACTAACTATGCATATCACTCAGTGGAAAATTAGTACTAAGGAAGATTTCTCTTCTCTCAAAGCAACAAATCATCTAATTAACCTTTCTATTGAAACTATCTCCTTTCGGTCTCAAGCATTAATTTAGCTCGAAGGCTTTGGCGGCCAAACAAGACTAAGTAATAAACTCGTCAATTAGAAAATAAACCTTAGTATATTTAACCCTATAAACCATGGCTACATCTAAGGTTTCAACGCACCAAACTCATGGAACAACTACTCACACATGCTTATAATCAATAACATACTTATAAATAATATGAACATAAGCATAAATAAAAATAGGAAGAGTAAAGGAGAAGGAAGCTTATTGATGTTCTTGAAGCTTTCTTCCTTCTCCCTCACGTCAATTGCAAGAGAGGAAGTCTCAAACTAGTCTAAAGTCCCATTCTCCACACTTAGACACAAATACACACATTATTACATATGTCCAAAGTCAAAAGTAGATAAAATGGTTTTTAATTTAAATATCCTTACAACTCACAAAAGATGTCCCTCATACATGTTTCTTATCATCTTCAAAGGCCAAAACTCGAATGTCATTACCCCCTCCAATATTTGCTATTGAAATGAGCAAGTAAGTTGGCTAACTTCTGTCTATGTCCTCAGTTGGCATACTCTAGGTCTATTGGAGTACTCCAAGTCTACACACTCAACTCTCCTGGCATACTCCAGGTCCATTGGAGTACTCCAAGTTTGCACACTTAGCTCTCCTCGCGTACTTTAGGTCCATTAGAGTACTCCAAGTCTATTGATCGTGCACTTCTCACCTCCGTAACTTCCTTCTCGTCTGTGCCCTTGCACGTTTGCTCGATCATCATCCATTTCTCCTCAAATTAGCTCCTAAAAATAAGAAAATACAATGAGAAATGATAAACATGACTAAAAATCACAATAAACAAAAACTAACACAAAGACAACTAAAAGCTAACTAATACAACTAAAAATACTATGAACCTAATACAAAATAAACACAAATAATGAGTATTTTAGGCACTCATCAGTCCTCACAAGGGATTAAATTTCCTGTGCACTACAACGTGAACAATCATGATCGCTATGAGAAGAGAAAAAATTAGACTTTCTTTATTCACTTCACGGCTTGAGTGCTTCTTGGCTGCAAGGAGTGAATTATTTAATCTTCTATTTACTTCTTCATGAACAGGGAGTAGGGACAATATTAATTGCCATAGAGAAGATCAATTGAAAGGGGTACAATTTGTTTATTACATAACTTATTTATTTTCCTGCAAAATTAAAATAATTTATTAGACCGAGTTAAGGAATATTATTGTGAAGTTAAAAAAGAAAAATCCTAGAAAAGAAAAAAATATTGGGTTGTTTCTCATTAAGTGCTAATTTAACGTCGTTAGCTAGAAGCAACTTTGGTATCTTTCAACCGAGATGAAATATGTGGTTTTAATCCCAAATCTTTATTTTAACTTGGGAAGATTGTGCAATCATTATCTTCATGTTTATTCTTGGCATGGCGCAACCACTTACATAATAGTGGGGATAATTGCCCACCTTAAAAAAATTGTGTTTGATATTTTTTTATATTTTTAATATATGTCCCTATTTAAATAAAAAGTTGATCCCATAAAAAATTAATTAAGTTGGAAATTAAAATTAAAATTTAAAAAATTAAGAATTGAACCAACTCGTTAATATTTCTAGTTGTGCCCTTCATTCTTGGTGCTTTGTCATCCACTTTAACCATATATAGCATATACACGTACTCAAATTGATACAAGAACATGCTATCTATATATGGTCCACTAACTTTAACTTGAAACTCTGATTGTTGCACTTTTATTGGTGTCGCCATAGGTAGCATGGCCTTTAGTGTTCTCCGATGAGCTGCGACACGATCAATATCATACATTTATCTTGTTCATCTTTTTCAAGGTCCACTATTAATTCTTTGCATTGCATCTCTACCTTTATTTCTTCCACGTTGAACTCTTGGCACTCCATGTTCATACGACTTTCTTTAATCTTCCTTATATTAACTACAAGTTTATATATTTGTTCCTCAATATTCTTGATGTAGCTTGAGTTTGGTTGGCAAGATTCTGAATACTCTTATTAGTAGCTTGAATACTTTGGTTTGTGCTAATGACCAAACTCTTCATAAGTTCTTTAAATGAGAAGTGGGATGCTTGGTTTGGACATAATGAAATCGATGTCCATAGTACTTAATTGGATAGTTAATCCATCGATCACAATCTAGTTCAAGTGTAGAGGTTAGTGGACCTGCACATGAAGCTCTATTGAACATGATAAGTTAGATAATCAAATAATATGTTTACCTCCCTAGCAATGGTGCCTAATTTTGACGAGCATGTCGAAGTCCATCAAAATAAATCGATATTTCACAATTCACAAACTTGTAGTAAACAGGGAAGATATTGTGTTAGATCCAAGAAGGGACAATAAATGATTAATCTAACGAAGTAAATAAAGAAAGTAAAATAGAGAGTTTTGTGAATGGTGGTAAATAAAATAAGAAAACAAAAATAAATATATGCAAAACTAATGACAAACAAGTAGCAGATTCAAAGTTAGAACACCACGTGGTCGATCATTGGATCACTAAGGATAATAGAATTCATTAAACAAATAGGGGTACATCTCCCGCAACCGCAAAGAGACCACTAACATCCTATAATCAACTAGCCAAATGATTACATAACTAGTTGTTTATTACGTAACATATAGAATAACAACCGATTTATAATCTAGAAATCAATAGCATTAAGAATAGATATTCTTTTGTAATTATACTCAAAACCTGGGTATGTACAAGCTAGCCTTACTAATTCCTTATTAATTAGTTTGGTAACAAATGTTCTTTGCTGAATTAACTTTACTACTTGTTCGATTTCTAATTGCAACCACTAATCAGAAATTGATGACATGTGAGTTGTAAAATAAATTCACGACTACAAACTATTTGAGAACAAAAATAAGCACAAGGAATAAGAAAATGCTAAAATGAATAAGATGAATAAAAGAAGATCTTTGCAACCACACTTCCTCCCTTAAATTCACCTAGAGGATTAGTTCTTCATAATAAAAATAAAACGTAATCTAAGGAATATAAAATATGATAAATGGGATATAAGAGATATGAGATTTCTAAAATAAAGCTACTAGGGCTATATATAGCCTTACTAAACCTAAAAACCTGAAAGAGTTGACCTAAAGAGTTTCTAACTTGTTAGGAAACTGAATTTTCAATTTTGTCCTTGAGTTCTCGCAATAATATTCTGTCAGATAAGTCTTCAGTGTTTTAGCCATAACTTCCTTGTTCAAAATCCAATTTATGTGGTTCTTTATATTGACAGAAAAAGGAAACAACAATCTTCAATTTCTTGTATAATAGATTTCTCGAGATTTCGCTCCAAAATGGACCAAAATATCACTCTAGGATAGCTCTGTCCTTCTAGACTCCTCTTTCATGTATAATTCCTTATCAAAAACGTCTCTTTTCCTATAAATTAGCACAAAGAGTCTATTAGTCACCTAAAATTCAAAAGTTAATTAAAAAAATACAAAACTAAATATAAAATTTAAAAAAAAAATACTCAAAATCTAATGCATTTAATGGGTGTTTTAGACACATATCAGGGTGGTAGAGTGCCCAGATGTTGAACCCCGAATTTCATCTACTACCACAACAAATCCAGGATGGACAATTATAGCTAATCTAATTAGGACAGCAACAACTCCATCCACAAGGACACTAGCTCGAGTCTATGCTTTAAATTAAGAGGATACTCAGCAACGAACAAAAGAAGTTGTGACAATAACTTTTTAGTAGAAACCTAACTACATAGGAAAAAAAGATGATTATGGAGCCAATTTTTTTAAGGAAAAATTGCATCACTTTATTAATTTTAATCAAAAGATTATAACAAGTTCAAACTTAACCAAGGAACTATATTAAAGAAAACATAAAACAAAAATCTTGATCCAAATCAGAGAAAATGTTAAGCATCATGACTGAGTATGCAACCATGTTGGCTTCTCGTATAATAAAGCTAAAATAATATTCCTCTAATGAATAAACAACATTTTGAGAGTGCTCAAGTAGCAAAATTGTTTCTATCTTGGAGAGTTTGGCCTATAGCAAAGACAAATAAATTTCAATGATCATCTTATTGATTCGAGTATAAAAAGTTAGAACGATGTCTAGGCTAACTCCAACATCTTCCAACAATATGAGATGGGTAACATGATGTTGGGAACACACCAATACGAGAACGAGATCACACAAAGAACATGGACACAAGATATAACATAGTTTGGCTTTATGCCTACATCCACAATGAAAAAAGAGAACTTTTATTAATGGGAGTCACAAAGTCTTACACAGCCCTAGGTAACATATCTTTATATAGTAGACAGTAATTAGGGTACGAAAAAATCTATCTAGGTCAAATTAAGAGTCCAAAATCATCGTAGCCGCTCCTAGCGGGCGCTAGTTTCCCAGCAGTCACTAGGTCCAAAGAGCCAAAAATCCTTGAATCCCCCATGTGGACACTATGGTGGCTAGCGGTTGCTGACCCTTCTGATTCTTTGCACTTCTCAACACATGAGGCACTAAATTTTTGTATGAGATACTAGCATCCGAATTTATCTTGAATGATACTAATGAAAACACATAAGGACTCCCATATAATAGCACAAGCTTGACCGTAGCCTCCAGTAATGATACTAGCATCCAAATTTATCTTGAATCGTTATTGTGATGAAGGAGACCATTTTTTTGTGTGGTCAAGGTGCTATAGTTTGGAATAGAAGATGAATCCCCCAGTGGACGCTGTGGTGGCCAGCGGTTACTGGGCCTTCTGATTTTTTGCCATTTTGCAGCCCATGAGGCACTAAATTTTTGTATGATATAATGAAAACATGTAAGGAATCCCATATAACAGCACAAACTTGACCGTACCCTCCAGTAATGAGACTAGCATCCAAATTTATCTTGAATCGTTATTGAGATGAAGGAGACCAATTTTTGTGTGGTCAAGGTGCTATAGTTTGGAATAGAGGATAAAGCCGAGCACTTGAAGAAGGTATAAATTGCTAATTCATCATGCTGAAAGCTTTTTGGGCATCTTATGTGTATATCTATTCCTCTCCTCTATAGTTTGCATCAAACCGGTAAAATATTATTCAATGTCCTCTAAAGAAATATTTTTTTTCGCTGAGGAGGGTAATTTTGCTTACAAAACAAAGACCACCGATTCGCGATAAGAAGGGATAAATTTTGATATTCTGATGCATTTCACCACTTTTCAAAATCCATATGATAGCCACTACAAATACCGTAATCACCACTTGGGGTAAAATATCACCTTAATTTGTCCGATGGTAATTGAGGACTCTAAAAGATGGCCTTGATACAATTACAGTCCTCAACCAAAAGGTAGTGTTCCAACTCTTTATTCTAATAGACTGTCCCTAGAAGTATTAGGTATGCCACTAATTAAAGGCGATCACTATTAGGTCTATAGTAAGGGGGTAACCATTATGTGCACTAGGTAACAAATTATATGTTCATATGTTAACTAGCTAGCCATCTCTTAGACATATATAGCTGGGAGAGTACCTCTCATGTTAACTAGCTAGCCATATCTTAGACATACATAGCTGGGAGAGTGCATCTGATGAGCCTCAAGTAAAGAGCATCATGAAAAGTACTTAGCTTTGAAAATATATGTAGTCAACGAATCTGGAATACATAGGAGTCTCCATATCTGTTAAGCCGATATAGCTGTTGAAAATCCAAATACGTTGGAAACCTATACCACCTTCCTTTTTTGAACATAACATCTTCTTATAAATTTGCCAATGAAGTTTCCTGTAATCTGCCATACCACTCCTAGAAAATTACATAGGCGTTATGCAATTCTGTGGCAGGTATCCAAAGGCAATCGGAAGTAGCTCATCACGTAAGTGAGAATTGATTGAAGCATCAATTTAATTGAAATCTTATTTCCTACCCGAGATAGGGATCTCACCTTTCAAGTACCCACTTTACTGCATATACGGTCCTCTAATTAAGTAATGTTATTTTTTTTATTAGCCCACCACTGTAGGCAAACCCAAATGTTTCTCGTTCATCTCCATTCCTCTCATCTATAAGAAAGCTTTAAGCCTTTCACTAGTGTCTTGTGAAACATTCAGGTTAAAGGTGATGGAGCTTTTTTGAAGATTTAACTTTTAACCCGAGGCCTTCTCATTTATATGATTTGCAAAATGATTCACATTTTATCTTTAGCAGCTCTCACAAATAACATGGAGTCATCTGAAAAAGAAAAATGAGTGTCCGACAGAGTACCTCTAGTAACTTGAATCCCATGAAGCAATCCCACACTTTTAGGATCGTGTAGAGATGCTGCTAGCCCCTCTGATCAAATAAAAAATAGATATTATGATAATGGATCACCCTATCTCAGTCCCCAGCTAGGAGTGAAGTAGCTTCTCACTAAGTCATTAACATGTACCACATATTTGATAATTCTAAGATATTTATAACGATGTCCACATACTATCTAGGAAAGCCAAGGTCAGTCAACAATTTCTCAAAGAAAAGTCATTTGATAATATCGTACGCTTTTATCATATCAACTTTAAAGCATAATAATGTTTTCTACTTGTGCATCTCTTCTTGAAATAGTGACACACATCAAATGCAATTAAAAATTTTCTAAGATTAATCTACAAGGTACAAAGGTCCCTGGTTTTCATGAATAATGTCATAGAGGAAGCTTTTGAGCCTTTGAGTCCAAACTAATTGAGTGTCTTGGTGACCCACCCGACTTGGTGTTGGTTGTGGCAAACTTCCTCATAGAAGCAGATGAACTTAGGGTAGGATACTAATTTCGTATGGACACCTCTCAGGCAAGACTTTACCAGCTGCAGCTGGGTCACCCTCGAGAGCTTTCTCAAATCCTTCTTTGTTCGCTTCGCTGCTTTTGGCGGAGGAAGAGGAGAATGTGTTAGCACGTCCAGGCGGATCTAATCATTGACAACATTGAAGTAGCTAAGGGAGATGCCTAACGTATGCTACAAGGGAGGAGGATCGCCTACATGTTAAAGGGGTTAGAGTATTAGTGATTTGTATTTTCGGTGAAGGTAGAAGGAAACTGGTGAAAGTGAGAGAGAGGTGTGTTTTTTCATACATTTTAATTTTGAGTCTAATTTGATAAATTAATAAACTTCATATGAGCTATGATTTACACAACACTTTGTCCATGTAGGATGCCAAACGATGCCCTTTTTATGTGAATCCTGTGTGGACAACCAAATCGTGGAACATCTATTGACACTATTAGCGACTGTGACTTGCCCAAGCAAAAATAATCACAGAGATCAAATCTGAAATTTTAAATTACATGGCCTAATTGAGAAATTCATCAAACCACAAGTTTCAAAAATGAACTTTACCTATATATTTATGGAAAATGTATTTTCCGATAAATGCGTACCATTGAATTGTCATCAACTAAGATTAACATGAACGTCTAAAGCCCTCCAACTGATCAACCATAGACGAGTTATATTTTATTTTCATGCTATCAATGTATTTTTTGGACGATTTATGGTAAGTCCTTTATTTGAAATATCTCATATTTACATGGTAAGTTTTGATGGCTTTTACCCGTCATATCTCTTCAATAGTAGGGATGACTTTTTATTGATATTAGATAAATTATTGTTACATATGTTGTCGACAAAAAAGAAATACTATCTAAAGGCCACAATCTTCCCCACCTGGGCCACCATAAGTAAAGACCTCTCCAAATACTCGATCGTGTGGCCAATGCAATAAGCTATAACATTTTTTACTGTCAACAAATGTCACTGAGTTTGAATAGTCAAAATCAAGTGTGTTATAATTTGAATCAATAGTTTTAATTGTTGCAAATGCTGCTGAACTTGTAGTTGTACGACTGGCAAAGTCTGCTCTACCCATACTCGGGCTAGATTGTCCTTTAGGCGCATAAGTTTCTCCACCAAATACAACACTAGAGGCTCCATTATTCAATGACGTAAATAATTCTTTTGGCCAGTATCCGATAAGTGTACCCTCAAATTTGAACCACCAATTACCTGTCTCTGGATCCTATGATTATTCAAGGATAATAGTTAAAAATGAGAATTGCAGGTGTTGTATTTGTATATTTATAATGCTTATATTTAAATCTCAAATATTACTCCTTCAATCAAATCTACTTATTAAAAATAACAATGGTTCAGAACCGATTAAGCAGCCAAATATGAATAACTTTAACGATCTTTCTTTTATTAAAAACTTTCTTCACTAATTCAAACGACCAATTCAAAAAAATAATTAGCTAAAATAGATTTAAAGTGAAAATAGTTAATATTATATTTCTTACAAAGTAATCACTCTAATTTTCATAAAGATCAAATGCCACTTTTAATTTTACTTGTTATTATTGCGGTGTCCGAATCATATTGTGGTATTATGTTCATGCCAAAGTAATTTAAATGTGTAACTTATAGCATAAAAATTAGGGATATGCCTTCAAGTCTCTCGGGTTTGCAGAAATTAGCGATTCAGTTTCTCTATTTTCTATTATTATTTAGCCCTTAAAGTTTGTGAAAAATATATTATTTAACTCCTCTCGTCGAAATCGGTTGTTTTATCTGAAAAAATGGAATGTGAGATTACTAAAATAACTTTGTCTTTAAAAATTAAATTAAAACCATTTATATAAAAAATCCCGTCTCCAGACTTACCTTCCTCCAAAATTTCCCTTCTCCATCTTCTTTTTCTCCTCTCGTAACTCCCAATTTTCCCCATTTTCCAAATCTCCATCCGTGTCGAAGGTTGAAGTTTAACAAACTATTTACTTACCAAGGTTAAAGAAACTACCAACCCATATCAAAAACCCACCCCGTTTCTTCTTGGTTTCGAACTCTTAAAGCAACCGACTCAAACAAGACCCCTGGAAAGCATCAAACCCCCAATCCAGGCCCACCAATACAACTTGAACTCATCCCTCCAAACTCTATCCAACTCGACACCCACTTTTGACCTTCGCTGTGGGAATCGATTACAGAGCTGACTCAGCGATTAGCCTAGAGAATGTGTGTGAGGGAACAGCGATGAGGATGGAGATTAGAGTGGACGTTAGTTAGCCAATGGCAAGATCCCAGAGCCTGAGCTCATCGTCCTAGGAGCCAGAGAGCGCGAACTAGCTGTTGGCAGTTGGCGGTTGAAGAGTTGGTTGTGGTAATGCCTCTGGGTCCTCCTCCAACGACGACGATTCTCTGACCTCTATTTTTGATGTTATCCTTGGTTGATACATTTTATTGAACACTTAGTTGGTGTGTGTGAAAGGAGAAGGAGAGGCTATTAAAAACAATTTGTTGTTTGAGGAAGAAGATAAAGACTATACGGAAAGATAAAGACTATACGGAGAAGTGAACTTAGCAAGTGACATTTTGTAGAACTCAATCGATTTTGCCTAAAACATTTTGCATGTTCCTCCTCATAAAGATCTTGTCTCTTGGTGTTTTAGTCTGGTTTGATTATTTTGTTAACTGTGTTTCTTTGCTTTGCTGTGGTTTAGTGTAGATCTACTTGTGCCAGGGGGAATACCTCTTGATTAATGGTTATCATTTATAATGGGTCACCGGAACAAATTGTGTTGTTTTTGTTCGTAACCATGGCTGCTATCATTTCTCAAGCATTTGTTGAGCTAGAGGAAGAGGAAGAAGATGGAGAGAGAAGGACATTTTTTTTAAGACAAGGGTATTTTTGTAATCTTGGGTCCAAAATCGCCAGAGAAAGCATATGGTTACGGCGAGATGAGTTAAAATAAACTCTCTAAAGGTTGAATAATAAATAAATAAGAGGAGCTGAATCGCAAAAATTTTTCAAACCCGAAAGACCTGAGGGAAATTTTCCCTAAAACTTATGGTCAATCAAAAAATTAAAAGAAAGGTGAAGCAAGGTGAAGCAATATACTTCAATTTTCTCTAATGTGATTATTATTCCTTAAGTTAATAAATTTTGGTTTAAACACAAAAATTAATTGTTATTCAAATTTAACTTAATTAAATAAATAGTGCGGAGTGCATAATATTCTTATATATTTTAGTGATAGACCAAAAAATATTCATATGTATTCATTCTATAACATAATCCTCCAAATAATTTACCTGTAATATTGCAAATTTGTGTGTAACTTGTTTGTTCCTACCATTACCGGACGTATTTGAAAAGTGTTGACCAATGAATTGTTTTTGATCAATTTGCACAAATCCTCGACAATATATATTGTAGCAACCATCGCCATTACCATTTCCCTGCATGTACAAGTACCCTAAACTCAACGAAGCGTATAAAAAAATATTGTGGGGAAGATAGAAAACTTAGTTTAAATGTTGTTACCTTCCAAAATCCTGTCATTCGACTTAAGTTATCAAGATAGAGTTTTGGATATACCTAAAATAATTGAACTGAGAGTGAAATTTCAAAATATATAATATAATTAATTTTCAGATACTTCCATCTTAAGTCATGCACTACACGTATGGTTTTGGAAGAAAACTAGTCAAAAAATAATTATTGCACATAATAGGTGAAACTTCACATTATCTATCCATAATAGGTAAAGTTTATAATGATTATGTTAGATCATGAAGTCTTTTAATGGATAAGACATAATAATTGTATGTTATTGGACTGTTATGATCTATGTTACAATATTTACGTAATCACACTTAGAATATTGTTACCCTAAATTTAAAGTAAGGAACTTCTAATTGAAAACGTTGTGAGTTTTGATCCTATGTTCTATTCATATGGATCATATCTTATACTTAGAACTTAATGCATGAGTCATTCACTAAAATTAAATATATGACCATAATCATAGTTATTGAAATTTAAACACTAAAAACTTTCACATTTCGCATGTGTTAAATTCAATTTGAAATTTTTGTCTCAAAAAAAAATTCAATTTGAAATTAGTTCATGGTAACTATCTTATTATGCTTCTAAGTTCAACCACAAGATTTTACTAGACTAAAAAGACTAATAAATTTGATATTTATTAGTAGAGTCTTGAATGATTGAAGACTTTGGGAAAATAACAATGAACATGCGGCATAATATTTGCATTGAAATGATACATTTGTTATATTAAAAATACTATAGTGTACATTATTGAATTTATACAAAATATCTCTTAAATAAAATATATATTATCAATATTAGTAAATTACTCACCATCCATCCGACAGAAATGATATTGACTTCATTTCTTTGCCCATTAGCAATCCAAATTTTTCCTCCGCTATATTGATCTGGTCCCACAGTCGGTTTTTCAATACTCATAATTGCACTACCTCCACGATATGTTTGTAACTCCAATCCGGTATTTAATGTAGCAAACTATGACATTGTTCATGTTAAAGATTACAACCGAGAAAAAAAAAATCAATAGTTATGGTCAAAAATAAATAATCTAGATTACGAAATAAAATTCCATGGACCCTCTCCACTTTTGTTTACCGCTCATCATGCTCCTCAAAGACCATCTTGTTTCAATATTGTGGTTATATTTTTGTAAAACTAAGTTTTTAAATTAATAATTAAACTAGTAACGGATTAATCATTTATCATCTTTAATTTTTTCTAGATATTGTGTTATTATGCTTAATGTCTTATTAGTTGGCGGGGTACATTATGAATGTCTAAAGAGGTGCCTTAACTTGATAGGGTTCTTTATTTCTCTTTTTATTTTCTTTTTGAGTTGATTCAATAAAGAAATTTAATAATTTACGTTGTGTCTTGTGGAGTTAGCATTCAAATTAAATGAATGACATGGTGCGTAAAAAAATGTCAAAGCATTATAGATGTTACTGTAGTTTTCCTAAAAAAATGTTGCGGTAGTGCGAGTTTAAGTCTGTATGTGTAAAAATCTTAGATATCTACCATAGAAAGACTGTTTTTAAATGTAGTAATACCATATAAAATATTAATCAATAATTAACTCCATTATCACGTGCACGTTTTTATAAAGTGCTGATAAAAGTTTAATATTGCAACACATCATTGATTTCAATTAAACTATTAATCTAACCAAAACTTATGACGGTTTACTTATATCAAATTCACTTTGTAGACTTTAAGATTGAAGTTTCTTTCATATCATACGATCGGATACTAAGACCAGTTCGACTTAATTCCATAATAAAACCATTTTCTTGCGATCTAAAAATTATTTCAGGCTAAAGGATAAAGACTACTACTATAATATGTCGAAAAAACTGTGTTGCACAGATTGGATCAAAATAAACACGGATGCAGGGCTAGTTAGTGATGGAGGTGGACAAGTAGGGGCGGTAGTACGCAATTCAGATGGGAACTTTATTGCAGGTGCTATTCAAAGACTTCCCCACATCAATCATCCTACTCTACTAGAAGCCTATGGATACAAAGTGGGTCTAGAGCTGGCGGAGTCGTTGGGTTTGTCGACCGTGATCATGGAATCAGATTGTAAGCCTATAATATCAGCGATCCACCATCACCTCAATGATCGGAGCGACCTTGCGAATGTTATCAGTGATTGCCTAGAAGTTGCTGGAAGATTAGGCAAAGTTCAACATCATTTTGTTCCACGTACGGCAAATGGAGCGGCGCACGCGATGACAAAACTTCCATGCATGTTTTCGACTTATCCGTTAATTCTTTTCTCGGAATCAGTGGAACTTGTAACTCTGTTAGCCGGAGATAGGGAGTAGTATATATCCTTTCTTTGGGCGGGGGTTAGTATATTTTAAGGGGAGACACGAGACACTTATCAAGCAGTGTTATCGCTAGTGCGGGTTTTCGCGTTGCACTCTTTTCCTATACCGGGTTTATCCTGTGGGGGCAGGTTTACCGGATAGGTTTTTAACGAGGCCGGCGGCTGCAACTTCGTACGTAGTGCGAAGAAAGTGTTAAGTGTCGTGGGAGGATCTTTGGCTTAGCTCGATGAGGATCTGTTATGTCGATCTTTCTGGTATGCTGATGCTTTGACATGTAAGTCTTTACCAGTTAATGAAATTCATTTACCCCTCAAAAAAAAAAAACTGTGTTGCACCGTTAATTAACGAAGATATGGCTACTTAAATTGAGTTACTAATATATTATTAAATAAACTTACATGTTTTCCCGGATAATCAAATGTTAGTGGATCTATTGTTTCGCTTTGTCTTCTTTGAATAGGTACCGAACCATTTGGACAACCATTGTCTTCAAAGAATTCAATTGTTTCGCCTTCATTGTATCCAAAATCTGTTCTTCGACCTCTTTTCACTTCAAATTTCGGCTCCAGCTTCAACACATATATAATAATTTGTAAGGAAAATGTACCACTATTTTCTTGATTCCATTGATACTAATAAGATAAATACCTGAATTTTATGATTTCGGAGCAAGGGATGTTGTAAACTCGGTTGCTTATATATATCGACACATTCAATAGATAAAGACTGCAATGAAAAATAAGATTATGTAATTGCTCCAAAAAGTGAAGCAAATGATCATTTTATTGTCAAATAAATTCAACAAATAAATTTCAAAAAATTCAGAAATTAAAGAAAATAAGTCATTAAAGTGAGTCACTTTGCAAAAAGATAACCAAATCTTGACGGGATAGAGAGATTAAGTGGAGTTGAAAAAAAAAACCTCATAAGAGTTTGTTGTAGTAGAGAAAGAATCAAGGCAAAGTTCTTCTTCTTTGGGCAAAGGTATTTCACTCAAATTCTTTTACATTAAACTGATCTCTTTGTAAAGTTCATAGATAATTGATTGAATCAGATTTTATTGATATTTGTGAGATGTATGTTGGTATTAATTTTTTTTTCCATCTAAGGAATATTTTTCTAACGAATAAAGACAATGGAACTTAACTTTGTATTGTCAAGAAACCAATATTTGGTGAAACTTGTGATTCAAGCTGGAAAAAAGTTATAATATTGAAATAATTCCTTAATTCTGTTTCATAAGCCAGTCAAACCAGATAAAGAAGGAAAAATCGAACATTAGTTGACAGACAGTCATGACGAATCATAAAAAGGAAAACTATGTGTTCGATGTTTTAAAAAAAAAAAAAGCAAACAAAAAATAGAATAAAGACATTAGGCCATGCACTATAAAGAGGACATGCTAGTACCTTTTTTTCTCTTAATCCCCTGACGCCATAGAAAGTCGAACTAATACATAACATAACTAACATTATATAGTTACCCATGATGTTCTATTGAAATGATAAATTTAGATAACACTTTGTTTATTTTATAGGAAGATATGAGACACTTGACATTGAGATGAATATTTATAAGTGTTTTGATCTTGTACTTAATTTGACTCATTAATTTTTAGGCCAATCTTTTATGGTTTATTTTTAAGTATATCTACCATTCAAAGCGAATTGAAATATTACTCATGTACTTTAAGTCAAAGTCAATTCAATTAGTTATTTTATGGCCCTTTTAGAATCCTTCCTACCATTGAAATATTACAATAGTTTTTTAGTCAAAGTCAAGTAACTATTTTTTTCTGAGTTTTATTTGAATTGTACCTATCATGAAATGCAAATTGAATCATTTTGAGAGATCTTACCGAGCCATAAATTGTTTATAAATAATTATGAAGACAACTGTAATGACCTTATAAAAAATAAAAAAAATTCAAATGTTAAAAGTAACAAGAAGATGTACTATCAAAAATCATCCCACAATTCAATGCTTACCGATTTTGTAATGGTCTAAGAAGTAAAAACAAATATTATTTAAACCAACTATTGTCATCGATTTTTTTATGTTTGTTGTTTATCGGGATAGGAGTACTTGATTAGGATCGGGCACAGTCGAGGCAAGTGTTAGACACTTTCTCCCTAAGATGAGATTGCCCCATAAATTTCAGTGCGTACGGGCTACTGCAATCGTCTCCAAGATACAACGACTGTTGGGCATTTCCAAGATCGTGCACACGAATCTTGAAACTTTCGGGCGAACCCTTATATACCCAGAACTTTCAGACGAACTATATATGAGTGAGAGAACGGGGGGAGAGAAGAAGACAACAATGCACATGAAGCACTTGCTGCTATGATGGATTGGAAGTGAAGAGGGCATGCCTATTTATAGGCTGGCAATAGGAGGGGATCAGGCAGTTCGAAGAGACACGTCCGTTGGCATTTTTCTGTCTGGAGACCCTTCTGAATAAGCCTGACCCTTATCCATTTCATTGTACCCCTTTGGAAGGCTGTCTAAAAGCCTTATCCTATCTCCTCGTACCCCTTCGAGAGACAGCTTTGTCCTGATCTGGTCTGCCATGTGTCACCCACTGGTTAACTAGCCGTTGGCCCTCGCATCCCGTTGCTGTCTGGAAACTGGATCACTCTGGAATTTTTCAAAACAATTAAGGCTCCTCAGAGCTCCTCGCAGCGTGGCGAGCATACGAAGTACCAAGTGCACCTCAATGCACCTAAGCACCCGCACCTGGCCTCGAGCCTATGCCTGGCCCTGGTCCTAGTCCCAGTCCCGCGCCTATGCTCGTGCTCAAACAGTGATACGCACCATCCTTGCAGTCAACGCAAAGTTAACTTAAAGTAAACTGTGGTAGTAATCAACTCATTTGGTAGCCAAGATTTGAAACTCCTTATAAACAAGGAAATTTCTCTTGCACTAAGCAATGTGGTACACCACATTCTCACTTCCCTTAACTTCACCCTTGGTTTTGGGCTTTTAGGCCTCCTTGGGCTTGGGCTCATTCAATTATTTCCAACAGTCCCCCACATGAATGATAATCAATGTATGCAAACTCTAATTAAATGTTCCGACATATTATTATTGCATCAAGATAGGTAACTTACGGCTTTGAACCTTCTCTAGTAAGATGTTATTGGATTACTCGCTGCTCGGTGAATGCGATGTCTTGAACCGTCAGCTTTTTATGTAAACCAAGACAATAACATTTACACAATAACAACCCTAGTATATTTAGATTCTCATGTTGTGTCCTTTTCGGCCATGGACCATATCTTACATTCATAAATATTTTCCTATTTGAAGTGGCCTCACTTCACACTTACATAGGTGATCTGTTATCGAGAGTATCCTGCCATACTCTACCTTCAACAAGATATAGGAATTATTAAAAGCGTAATACATATCCTAGCCGCACCTCTACAGGTCGACACCTGGGTAGCTTATGAGAATGAGATAGGTTCCAGGTGATTAACCGAACCCTCCATAACTTAGTTGTCTCATTAAACCAAGTTTGTGGGATCTCCACTCATCATGGTTGAGTTACTGCTATGGACGTCCTTTAGAGTATGGACTTTAATCCCATTCCCCTTACTACATCGTATATTTGATCTTAATTGATTCCTTTCGTAAAAGGATTAGCTATATTGTCCTTAGATTTTATATAGTTAATGGTGATCACCTTGCTTGAGATCAACTGCTTAATAGTATTATGTCTCCGATGGATATGTCGAGACTTACCATTATACATTGTACTTTGTGCTCTCCCGATTGTAGACATGCTATCACAATGTATCAATACAGGAGGCACTAGTTTTTCCTAGCACGAAACATCCTCTAGGAAGTTTCTGAGCCATTCAGCTTCTTCCCCAGCTTTGTCTAGTTCTATAAACTCATACTTCATTATAGATCGAGCTATGCACGTTTGTTTAGAGGACTTCCAAGACATAGCTCCTCTTCCTATGGTGAATACCTATCCACTCGTAGATTTGGAGTCCTTCATGTCTGATATCCAGTTTACGTTACTGTATCCTGCTAATATAGTTAGATATTTAGCATAGTGCATGCTATAGTTTATGGTATGCTTTAAATACCGTAAAACTCTTTTCAGAGCTAGCCAGTGATCCTTTTCTGGATTACTTCTGAACTAACTAAGCTTCCTAACCGAGTACACAATATTAGGACGAGTATAATTTGTTAAATATATCAAGCTCCTGATAATTTGTGCGTACTAGAGTCGTAGCTAAGTATAAATTTAAGTCTACCGGAGTCTTAACTAGAGTGTTGTCAAAAACTTTGAATTTCTTGAGCACATTTTCCACGTAGTGGGATTGTATCAGGATAATTTTGTCAGCTTTCCTAGTGACCTTTTATCCCTAATATGATGGCTGCTAGACCCATATCTTTCATGTCAAAGAGATTCTTCAACATGTTCTTAGTTTTCACAAGAATTTTGTTATTGCTTCCCATAATTAGCAAGTAATCCACGTAGAGACATACAATTACGTAAGCTTTAGGTGTACCTTTTGTAAACACAATTTTCACACTCATTGATCTTGAAGCCATTTGACAGCATCGTCCTGTCAAATTTCTCATGCCACTATTTCGGTGCTTGTTTAAGCCCGTATAGTGATTTGACTAGCCAGCAAACTTTATGCTCTTATCCAAGAGCCACAAACCCTTCCGGTTGCTCCATGTATATCTCCTCCTCTAGTTCTCCATTCAGGAAAGCAGTTTCTACATCCATCTGGTAGATCTCGAGATTATAGAGAGCTACAATAGCTATGAGCACTCTAATTGATGTGATTCTTGTGACAGGTGAGTACGTGTCAAAAAAATCATATCCCTTCTTCTGTTTGAACCCCTTAGCTACCAATCGAGCTTTGTACTTATCGATTGATCTATCAGCTTTGTATTTCTTTTTAAGGATCCACCTACATCCCAAAGGTTTATAACCTGGTGGGAGATCTATGATTTCCCATGTATGGTTTTGCATAATAGACTCTATCTCACTATTGATAGCTTCCTTCCAGAGAGGAGTATCTGGACTCGATAATGCCTCTTAGATTGTCTTGGGTTCATCCTCTAACGCATAAGTTAGATAGTCCAAACCAAAGAATTTTACCACCTTTGTCCATTTGCTACGTCTAGGTTCATCGTTCTCCTGACTTGACCCTTGCATAGTCTTGTGTGCCCTTTTCTTGGGATGTCCTTCTTTTCTTTCCTTATTAGGAAACATATCTTCAAAGAACATTGCGTTACTTGATTCAATGACCATTCTCGCATTAATTTCTGGGTTCTTCGATTTGTGCATCAAGAATCAATAAGCACTATTATTTTGTGCATATTCGATAAAGATGCAATCAATGGTCTTGGGTCCTATCGTCACCTACTTAGGCTTAGGTACTTTGATCTTTTTTAGGCACTCCCACACTTTAAGGTAACTGTAGGAAGGCTTTCTTTCTTTCCATAGCTCGTATAGAGTTTTGTTCCTTTTCTTGTATGGCAACTTATTTAGAATGTGGTTAGCTGAGAGCACATCTTCCTCCTACATGTTTTAGGGTAAGCCCGAGCTAATCAACATAGCATTTATCATCTTCTTAAGAGTTTGATTTTTTAGTTCAGCTATGCCATTCGATTGAGGTGAGTATGGAGCAGTCGTCTAATGAATGATACCGTGTTCTCAGCAAAGTTCCTCAAACGGAGCTACATACTCTCCTCCTGGAACACTTCAGATTGTTTTGATTTTTATGCTGAGTTAATTTTCAACCTCATTCTTGTACCTCTTGAAGGCCTCAAGAGCTTTGTCTTAGCCTTTTAGGAGATATACGTAACAGTATTTTGTGAAATTATTGATGAACGTGATGAAGTATTTCTTCCCACTTTTAGTTTGCACGTGTTTCATATTGCAAGTATTCGTATGAATTAACTCTAAAGACATGGTACTTCTTTCCACTGAATGGAAAGGTGCTTTGGCCAATTTAGCCTCCACACATACGGTTGAAACTCTAGCGAATTTAAAATTACTAACGTTTTTAGCAAATTTAAATTTACGTATCCTAATATACCATACCATAAATTAAAACACTCAGCCAAGTAAGAAGAAGCTTGTATTATATTACGATCGTCAAAGTTAAAGTTGCGGTGTATAGTCATTACATTCATCTTAAAAAGCCCATTTTCTAGGTAACTCTTGCCTATAAATTGACCCACTTTGGTCAGTACAAATTTATCTGCCTCAAATACAAGTTTAAGACCGGCTTTGCTTAACAGGGAGCCAGACTAAGTTCTTGTGGATATCTGGGACACGCAGCACATTATTTAGGGTCAGCTCCTTTCCTGAGATCAGCTTCAGGACCACCTTATCTTGTCTGACGATATTGGACGTTGTAGAGTTTCCCATGAATAATTTTTTGCCATTAATCGGGATATAGTACGAGAACAACTTCTTATCTGAGCAGATGTGGCGAGTAGCTCCTGTGTCTACAAACCACTCTCTTGGATTATTTACCAGATTGGCCTCAAACACTACTGCTGACAGATCCATCTCGGATAGGTTTTTAGCTAGGTTGGCCATTCCTTGATCGTCTTTCTTAGGCAGGTGATAATCCTTAACTATGTGGCCGGATTTCTTGTAGTTGTAGCAAGTGTCCTTGATCTTCTTATTCTTGTTCTTCTTAGGCTCTTGCTTCTCCTGCTTGTCCCCAAATTTCTTGCTCTTCTTACTACCTTTTCTCTCAGTGAGGTGCACGGTGGTCTCTGAGGTAGTCTTGCTTTGCTAGACTTCAGATTTTGATTATCTTCCTCGATCTGAAGCTTCACGATCAGGTCTTCTAGGCTCATGTCCTTCCTCTTATGCTTGAGCTAGCTCTTGAATTCCTTCTAGAGTAGGGGGGCTTCTTGATCATCGCAGTCACTTGGAAGGACTCGCTGAGTTGCATCCCTTTGTCTTGGATCTCGTGAAGGACCAACTACAACTCTTACACTTGGTCAATTACCTTCTTGGAGTCCACCATCTTGAAGTCAAGAAACTGCCCAACGATGAACTTTTCATCTCGGCATCCTCCATCTTGTACTTCTTCTTGAGTGAACTCTACAGCTCCTTAGCAGTCTTGTGTACCACGTAAACATTGTAGAGCATGTTGTCTAGTCCATTCGGGATGTAGTTACAGTACAAGAAGTCATTGTGACTCCACGCGTTGAGAGCATTGATCTTCTGTTGATCCGTCTCTTTCTCCGCGATTTGTAGTGTATCCTCTTTCAGGAATCAAACCAGGTTGAGCATGGTCAAGTAGAATGTCATCTTCTGCTGCCACATCTTGAACTTGGTACCATTGAACTTTACTGGCCTTTTGGCGTAGACAATTCACGTATTCGTAGTCAATGCTATGATGCTCGTTGATGCCATCTTCAAGTACGATCTCATCTTACGATTATTGTTTATCGGGATACGAGTACTTGATTAGGATTGGGCATAGTCGAGGCAAGTGTTAGACACTTTCTCTGTAAGACAAGATTGCCTTGTATATTTCAGTGCATATGGGCTATGGCAATTGTCTCCAAAATACAATGACTGTTAGGCATTTCTATGATCATGCACACGAATCTTAAAACTTTTGGGTGAACTCTTATATATCCAGAACTTTCAGACGAACTATATATGAGTGAGAGAACGGGGGGAGAGAAGAAGACAACAATGCACATGAAGCACTAGCTGCTGGGAGGGATTGAAAGTGAGGAGGACACGCTTATTTATAGGCTGGCTATGGCAGGGGATTAGGCAGTCTGAAGAGACGTGTCTGTTGGTATTTTCCTATCTGGAGACCCTTTTGGATAAGCCTGACCGTTTATCCAGTCCGTCATACCCCTTCAGAAGGCTATCTAGAGTCTTATCCTATCTCTTTGCACCCTTTTGGGAGACAGCCTTGTCCTGATTTTGTCCACCATCACTCGCTAGTTGACCTTATCTGTCACCTCATGTCTGTTCAAAAATCAGACTAGCTGTTGGCCCCCTCGTATCCCATCATTGTCAGGATTCTGGACATCTTCGAAAATTTCCAAAAGATTTAAAGCTCATCAGGCTCCTTGCGGCGTGGCGAGTGTATGAAGTGCCAAGTGCACCTCAATGCACTCGCTCCCAGCCTCGTGCTCGGACAGAGCTACGCACCGTCCTCGTAGTCAACAAAAAGTCAACTAAAAGTCAACTATGGTAGTAGTTAACTCATTTGGTAGCTAAGATTTGAAACTCCTTATAAACAAGGAAATTCTTGCACTAACCAATAGGGTACACCATATTCTCACTTCCCTTAACTTAACACTTGGCTTTAGGCTTTTGGGCCTCCTTGGGCTTGGGCTTATTCAATTATTTCCAACAATGTTAACTTTGTAACGTTCTTGATTAAGACTTATGATTAAGAAACCCTAATATGGGAGAGAATTGAGAAAAGAGGATAACAGAGAGAAATAAGAAGTAGGATACACAGAGAATGTGTTGTTCCTCTTTGGAATTGATTTAATATTGTCAAAATAGTTTCAGAGTTCTCTATCTATTTACTATTTCTATTGTAAACAATTTACAGATTGACCATCCTCAATTGCAACTTGTACAATTGAGTCTCGCATGCGTTATAACTCCGCTCTTCAAAGAACCTTGTCTTCAAGGTTCAATGGACATCATAGCCTCCTTATGTTCATCCTCAGAATTCAAATAGCATCAAAACGTCAAGGCAAGTGTTATCTCCTTCACATTTTTCAGATCAAACCCAACTATTTCAAAAATTAAGCCAGTGGACATCTAAATCAGTAAGGAAATAAAACGTAAGCAATTCCTCAAAAGATGTAACTTCTTAAGATTGCAGTATTGCTCGTGAATGAGAATGTAGACTTTGATATGCTGAACAAATTAATAAATCTCCAATAGGAAATTGCAGGTCCATAACTGTCCTTGTGCCTTTCACAACAGAAACTTCTTCTAACACCCCCCTTGTCTGCCTTGTGACAATTTATGTATGTTAACTCTATTTCAGGAATAACACTTCTTCTATCTTTTTCTTCTATCTTTATTCAACTGAAACTCATATAAGTCACTCTTTGACATGCCTTTCTACATAATTGAATTCTTATTCTTCTTTAGAACTACCTGCCTTTTCCAAAAATCGAATTCAATCGACATTCCTGGACTATCTCCTTGCATCCAATTTATACCCAAAACTAGATCGTGGCCACGTAATCTCAATATGTGCACATCACTAAAGAATTGTTGGCCACTCATCTCTCATTTAAATCCAATACACTTCTCATGATTTATCGTTTTCACACCATTTGCCACAGTCACTTCAATGGTGGGAATTGGTTCAGCTTGGAGAGACAAGGATTGGGCTAATTCCTCATTAATGAAGCTAAATGTGCTGCTTGAATCTAACAACACTAGTAGAGATTTTCCTGAAATCTTCAAAGTTCAAGTTTTGTTACTCTTAGCCAAGGTTTTGACAGCTCCCGATGATATGATAGCAGCCTCTCCATCATTCCAAAAGTTGTCAGCCTTATCTTCAACCATCATATTCAAATCGGAATTTTTCTTTATAGTGCAAACATGGTGTTTGAACCGCTTGTCATTGCAAGTCCAACAAGGCATGTTGGATTTATAATTGACACTTCCCACACTACTACCATTATCAAAGACACTCCTACTTGTCCCTGACCCAAAATTGTTCTTGCCAGATTCCCAATAACCACCATTCTTTCCAGCATTCATACTAGCAGAGCCTGCAAAGTGCTCCCTCTAACACAATGCATTGATGGCAAGTTCCTTAAGCTTATCCAACTTTATTGTATCTCTTAGAGACAGATGACTTGCACCGGATACCATTGTCTATATATCTTCTTCTAAACCTGCTAAGAAGTTAGACAGAAAGTACCTTTCTGACAGCTGCTTGTTCTTTATGGTCATCAAGGCCTTCAACTCTTCAAACTTGTTTGCATAAACCTCCACACCAGGACATATACCACGCATATGTCTCTCATATCAGGACATACGCATCCGCTTGTTCCTCCAAGTAGATCACAGCTAATTCCACTTTCCTCTCATCAGGAACCCTATGGACCGCAAAGTACTTCTGCAACCTCCTAATCCAAACTCTCAGATCATTCATATTCACCCCCAAAAAAATGGGAACAGATATTTAAACGGGAAATAGGGAACAAGTTTACCTGTGGGTGAAGCGTGGAATGCCAAATTGAATCTTCTTCTTCTTCTTCTTCTTCTTCTTCTTCTTCTTCCTCTTCTTCTTCTTCCCTGTTCCTCTCGACTACTTGAATCTTCCACATTACAGTGGGGCATTTTTACGAACACGTTCTGTGCGATCTTGATTTCTTCGAGCCTTTCTTAACCCCTTTCCTGGTGGACTCATACTGACCCTTGTTCTTCGAACCATCACCTTCCTCTTCAGGTGACTCACGGTTGTTCGAACCTCCCCGTCATTCACCTCGCGAACCTCCCTAATGTGGGAGAGAATTGAGAAAAGAGAATAAAAGAGAGAAATATCAAATAAGTAGTAGGATACAGAGAGAATGTGTTGTTCCTCTTTGGAATTGGTTTACAATTATCAATATGGTTTTAGAGTTCTTTTTTATTATTATTTATATTGTGACCAATTTACATCCTAAATTGCAACTATTACAAATAGGGGTGGACAAATAAACCGAAACCCGTAAATCCGAACTGAACCGAATCAAACCGACCCGAATTGGAACCGAAAAAAAGGTTCGGATTGGGTTTGATTTTTAACAAAATTTGGTTCTCGGGTCCGGGTCGAGTCCAAGCCTACAGATCCGTTTGGACCCGACCCGAACTGAAATATATATATTGCTTATGGTAAGTGTCATTTTTAATCAATGCTTTAGTTTATATTATATATTTTTACACTTAATTTTCTCCCGTGAGTGTCATTATAATTTATATTATAGTTTATATTATATATTACTTAGTTTATATTATATATTTCTTATGGTAAGTGTCATTTTTTTCGGATTTTATGGTTCGGATCTGGGTCGACCCGGACCCAAATTTTGGGTCCGGATCAGATCCGAAGTTAAAATGGTTCAGTTTGGGTCTCATAATTCCCTAATTTTTGGGTCTGGGTTTTTTGGGTCTGGGTCGGATCGGGCGGGTCGGGTCTTTTGCCCACCCCTAATTACAAATGAGTCTCGCGTGTGTTACAAAACTTCGCTAATTTTCTCACAACAAAGTAATAAATTCAATTCTTGCAAAAAAAAATAATAAATTCAAAGTAAAGAAATTGATGACCCCTAACGGTCGTGAGCAGAAAAGAAATCTTCTTCGCATATAGTTGTGAATTTGCCTGTGTGAATAAAACATTTTTTTTTCCTTTCTGGTGCTATTTCAATTGTTTATGGGTAGAATTCTCTAACATAGAGTAATGAGGGTTGTCAAGTTGGCTGCCACTATTCTCTATCTCTATAAAATTATTATTTAAACTATAACAACTTTTTATCTATTGTTCAATAAAACCAGTCAATCTGGATTTTATGTTGGATTAGTGGTGCCACTCCATTAATCGACTAGCAAAGTTGACTAACAATTACTTTGAGATTGTTGGTTGAGTACAAATTAGCCCCATTATAATAAAGTACTGATTTTCTTAAGAAAACATACCAAAAATTTCACCCATAAAAAAAATAAGGATGTGATTAGCCATCCTCCTGGGAAGATTATGAACATATTTGTCCTAGAAATGCATGTAGTGTACACTTTGTTCTTAGGACAAGAAAATTTGAACAAATGATGATTGTTTTTGCTGCTTACGACACTGAACAAATGATGATATCCTTTTTAGTCGGGGTGAATTGGCTGATTGACAAGAGATAGCGGCGGAAAAACTGTAGTTGGAATTTGAATATTAATAGAAAGTAACATGTCTTTGTTCATGTACCTTGGAAATTAATAATGTATGTCTTTAATTATATGGTAGGCTATATCCTTAATTGAGATCCAAGAGTGCTCAAACTTGAATAAAAAAATATTCGGCTGATGTTAGCTCATAGAGCAACATGGCTTAGATACAATGTCACTAGTAAGTAGGGCTGAACCAAAAATAGGTGTAACCGATAATCTAGTTCCACCCAACAATTGATCTGTCATGAATTTAAAAATTGGAAAAAATTAATTTCTTCAATTTCATTTAGCTCACGGATTTTGGAGCAGAACTACAAAAATTGGTATGGATGTTTTCAATTTTCTTTTACATACTGAATGGAATTATAAAATCAACATGTTTCTATTAGCCCATCATTATATTTGAACCAAGGCTCATAAGGCTCGTTATCTTGCATATAACATGGTGATGGTCACTTCATTAGATGAGAATCCTTTGTTCTCACTTGAAGTAGAAGATAAATCCAAGTCAACAAGATCCCTCTCCGAGAAAAATCCGGGTTGTGTAGGCTTAGGCAATGCACTTTCACTCCCCAACATCAATACTACATCAGACATGCTCGGCCTATCTTCAGGATTTCGTTGCACGCACAGGAGACCGATTTGAATCACACGATGGACTTGTGAGGTAATGCATGATTCGGCTATCAAATTGGTTGCCAATTCTAAAGATTTGTCTTGTGCGAATAGCATCCATGCCTGATAATTCATACACAGTTAGGTTATTCCAAGATAAATAGGTTAATAATACTCATGTCCTAAGAAGAATTACTATTTGAGGTAGATTATAATCACATTACATGTCCCAAGAGGTTGCGTTGGTGATCGGGATGAGAAAAGCCTCTGTTTCCTTTCCCTGAAATGATCTCTAGCACCATCACACCAAAGCTAAACACGTGGGATTTCGTCGAATAGAGGCCGTCTATTGCATATTCTGGTGACATGTATCCACTGTATTGTTGAGCAATATTAGAACTACTTGTGAAACGAATTTAAGTTTTTTGGGTGCAAATGTGAAAAAACATGAGATACTTACTACGTTCCAACCACCTTCTTCGTGTTGGCTTCGCTCTCATTTCCTATAAACCTTCTAGCAAGTCCAAAGTCTGAGATTTTGGGGTTCATTTCGGGATCCAGCAACACGTTGCTAACTTTGAGATCCCTGTGAATGATTCTAAGCCTAGAATCTTGGTGAAGATAAAGCAACCCGCGAGCAATCCCAATGATGATGTTGTATCGATTCGGCCAATCGAGCAGCTGCGTGCTTTTGTCTTTGCCTTCATTGCCAAAGTTCATCCAATGTCAGAGATGCTATACTCCGTGTTCCATTTTGATTGCAGCATATTGTTAGGGGAAGATTATGAAACGAAGAGAAGGCATACCGAAGATGAAGATGTCCAAGCTTTTGTTGGGCATGAACTCGTAGATCAACATTTTCTCATCCTCATCAACACAGCAACCTAGAAGCCTGACCAGATTCCGGTGTTGAAGTTTGGCAATGTTGACCACTTCGTTCATGAATTCGTCGAGCCCTTGTTTCGAATTCATAGACAGCCTTTTGACGGCTATTTGCTGCCCATCCTTGAGTATTCCCTATAAAAGAAACAAATCCTGCTTTAGAAATGCATACAAATTTAAATATAAATGCACTCAATTTACAATCAATTGCAATCATTCGAACGGTTCATATAACATAAGAAACTTGAGAAGTTACCAGATAAACAGTCCCAAAACCTCCCTGGCCGATCTTGTTGTTCTCAGAGAAATTATTTGTTGCCCGATTAATTGTTTCCAAACCAAAGAATGGCAAATCTACGTCTGCCTTAATGTTTGAACCACTTTTCAGCCTTTTCATGCAAATGTAAATTGCCAGGAACATCATACCGGCAGACATTATGCAGGTAAATGCAATCCCGAGTTTCTCCTTCGGCTTGGAACTCGAGTGGTCTGATTCTGAACATCAAGTAAAGAATAAAAATATCATCAGAAATAGTACATGAAAAAACAATTGGATGCTCTAAAGATTTCGAGTGCAAGTACCTAGTTCTGATACAGGCATCCTTATGTAAATATCCTGACCGTTCATCGATTGTCTGAAATCGATTAGCTCATCTAACCAAAGTAAGCATCCACTTCCTGCCTTAACGTCCAAAGTCGTGTAAGCTGTACAACTGCAATTTCGAGCACAGAGTTCTTTGCATTCCACAAGGCTCAAACTCATGTTATACCAGGATTTACTAGTTTCTGGCAACTTGAACCCTGAGTACTTCCGGAACCCGTCACTCGAGCAGTTCAGCTTACTCTTTCTGACACAACCACTTGTCCAATCATACGTGTTCCACTTCTCAGGAGTCTTCGGTACGAATCCATCCAAGCAGCTGCAGAGAGGCGTGTTGTTTATGTTGCAGGTACCATATGCACCACAAACCGCGTAGCGATCGCAGTCATCGACCTGTAACGAGAGGTAGATCTCCCAGCCTATGTTCGTAGTCCATATAAAGTGCTGGAGCTTTCCGCTCGGTTGCACCACGAGCCTCGACAAAAAGGAGTTATTTTTTATGTCAAAGGAATAGTATATTTCCTTCTGGTCGATCACAATTGCAAAAATGTAGTAAGTACAAGGAATTGATGGAGGCGACCCGCTAAAGGATTGACCATTCCATGGTCCAGACCGAAACGTAATCACAGAGTTCTCCTTAACCACTACCTCAGGATAGCCTCCGAGATCAAACCTGTAGGTGAAGTTGCCCCGAGAAGGGTCATCCTCAGCCATCCAATTCGATAAAAACCTCTCATGTCGGGTCTGGAGATCCCATCCAAGCTTCATTCCAGGGAGCAACGTATTAGCTGGATAGTCAAAACTCTGCCATACGGTTCTTCCTGCGTCATCCTTCACCAACAGGTTACCTGAGTCCAAAAGCTGAGCCACCGGACTACCACCCCCGGACGCAAAAGAGCTGAACGAGGAGGACCATGCCACCACGGTCCCATTTCGGCCAAGCAAGGTAAGAACTCCTTTGTTGGTGATCCTCAGCGAACCAGAGGCATCATTGAGAGGGATTTCTCTGTTGGCGGCCCAAACCACGGTCGTTTCGGGTAGCCCATGGTACCATATTCCTAGGTACCTCCTTGCGGAACCACTTCGTGGGCTGAAAAATCCAAGCTCGAAGGTTCTGCCAGCTGAAACAACGGAGTCTCCATCTCTAAGAATCTGAGTTGTATTAATGGTGTCACCTTCGGACGTCACTCCTGTAGCTAAGAGAACTAACAAGGTGAAGAAACCAAACATTGCAATGGATTTAATGCTTCTAGTAACTGACATGCTCTTGTTTATCTAGCAATTGGATTATTATGAGCACCGAGGATTTGAAAGATTTTTTCTCTTCATTTTATAATTTATACATTCTTCTAAGCCTTATGATTGATATATGCACAATTCCAAGCACAAGTCACCGATGTGCAATAAATTTTCCATCTAGTGTAGTCTAGTCTCGAATTTATTGCCAAGGCCAAGTGAGCTAGCAAATTGCGACCAAAAATCTGGTCAAGTTTGTCACCGATGTCTACACTAGGGAAAATCTAGTCTCGAATTTATTGCCAAGGCCAAGTGAGCTAGCAAATTGCGACCAAAAATCTGGTCAAGTTTGTCACCGATGTCTACACTAGGGAAAATTGGCTAGTCTGACAATGCTCGAATCGAAATATTTAAATTTTTAACGACTATTGTTAAATTACAAACACTAAAATGATGTCGAACTTACAGTTTACTTCCTCAAAATAACAGCGTATGAGCTCATATATAAAGGTTAGATACAGTTTAATTCTCGATGTTGAAATCCCGATAAAGAAAGTCAAGATACACTTCATAACTGTCTTCTTTGAGACAAAATAGGAATGTTGGCCAAAATATTGTTCCAGATTTATTCCAAAATTTGGAAAACATTAATATAAATAGTATAAATGTTGGATCGTCTTGATAACGGTGTACTTGATTATGGTATACGAGCCGAGGCACGTGAATAGTAGCTGTGAATAGTACCTATATACAGTACTTATGAATAGTACCTGTATATAGTACTTATGCACAGTACCTGTATATAGTACTTATGAACAGTATCTGTATAGAGTATTTGTGAACAGTACCCGTATACAGTACTTGTGAACATTATCCGTATACAGTACTCATAAACAGTAGCTTCAGACTATAGTCGAGGCAAGTGTTAGACACTTTTTCCGTAAAGCGAGATTGCCCCATATATTTCAGTGCACTACGGGCTACGGCAATCGTCCCTAAGATACAACGACTATTCGGGCGTTTCCAAGAATGTTGTACACGTTTCTCGAAACTTTCAGGCGAACCCTTATATACCCAGAACTTTTGGACTCTTATGTCCTATTATGAAGAACGGGGAGAGAGAAGAATACACGACTTCCTTACGAAAAGGCTTATCGATTTTATTTGGGTCGATTTGAAAGTGAGGAGGACACGCTTATTTATAGGCACGGAAGGTCGGTTACTATTCACTACTACAGTAACCGGTGGCTTTACTATTCATGCTACAGTACTGCTACAGTAACTGATGGCTTTACTATTCATGCTACAGTCCCGATGAATAATATCGTCCCAATGAATAGTAACTATCCCAATGCATAGTAACTATCCCGGATAAACTATCTTATACGACTACTATGTCGATTGGACCCTCCCGGGTGCTAGGTACACCTCAATGTACCCAAGTACATGTTTAGGGTCTAAAGCCCAGCCCAGCCCTGACCTCGGTCCTGTGCTCGTATCCATACCCGTGTCTTTGGGCTTTGGACTACCATTGGGCTTCATTCACTTTTCCAACAATCCCCTACATGAATGATGACCAATGCATGCAGACTCTAATCAAAAGTTCCGACGTGTTATTATTGCATTGAGATAAGTAGCTTGCAGCTTTGAACCTTCTCTAGTAAAATATTATCGGATTTACTCACTGCTCGGTGAACGCAATGTCTTGAACCATCAGCTTTTTGTGTAAACCAAGACAATAACACTTACAAAATAATAACCCTAGTATATTTAGGTTCTCGCGTTATGTCCTTTTCGGCCATGGACCATATCTTGGATTCATAAGTGTTTTCCCATTTGAAGCAGCCTCACCTCACACTTATATAGGTGATCTCCTATCGGAAGTATCCTGTCATACTCCACCTTCAACAAGGTATAGGAATCATTACAAGCGTAATGCTTAACCTTGCCACACCTCTGCAGGTCAACACTTGGGCAGCTTCTGAGAATGAGATAGGTTTCAGGTGATTAACTGAACCTTCCATAACTTAGTTATCTCATTGAACCAAGTTTATGGGATCTCCACTCATCATGGTTGAGTTACCACTATGGACGTCCTTTAGTGTGTGGACTTTAACCCCATTCCCCTTACTGTATTATACATTTGATCTTAATTGATTCCTTCCGTAAAAGGATCAGTTATATTGTCTTTGGACTTTACATAGTCAATGGTGATCACCCCGCTTGAGATCAACTGTTTAACGGTATTATGTCTCCGATGGATTTGTCGAGACTTACCGTTGTATATTATACTTTGTGCTCTCCCAATTGCATACATGCTATCACAATGTATTAATACAGGAGGCACCAGTTTTTCCCAGTACAGAATATCCTCTAGGAAGTTTCTGAGCCATTCAGCTTCTTCCCCAACTTTATCTAGTGCTATAAACTCCGACTCCATTGTGGATCGAGCTGTACATGTTTGTTTAGAGGATTTCCAGGACACAGCTTCTCTTGCTATGGTGAATACGTATCCACTCGTAGATTTGGAGTCTTTTGTATCCGATATCTAGTTTGCATCACTATATCCTTCTAATACAGCTGAATATTTAGCATAGTATATGCTATAGTTTATGGTATGCTTTAAATACCGTAAAATCCTTTCCAGGGCTAGCTAGTGATCCTTTTCTGGATTACTTGTGAACCTACTAAGTTTGCTAACTGAGTACGCAATATCAGGACGAGTACAGTTAGTTAAGTACATAAAGCTCCCAATAATTTGAGCATACCTCAGTTGAGATGCTGGGTCCCCTCGATTTTTGGCTAAGTGTAGATTCAGATCTACTGGAGTCTTAACCGGAGGTTTTCCATAAGCTTCAAATTTCTTGAGCACGTTTTTCATGTAGTGGGATTGTGTCAAGACAATTTCGTCTGCTTTCCTAGAGATCTTTATCCCTAGTATGACGTCTGCCAGACCCATATCTTTTATGTCAAAGTGATTCTTTAACATATTCTTAGTTTTCACAATATCCTTGTTATTGCTTCCCATAATTAGTAAGTCATCTACATAAAGACATACAATTATGTAAGCTTCAGGTGTACCTTTAATGTAAACACATTTATCGCATTGTCATGTCAAATTTCTCGTGCCACTGTTTTGGCGCTTGTTTAAGCACGTATAGTGACTTGACCAGCCGGCATACTTTATGCTCTTGTCTAGGAGCCATAAACCTTTCAGGTTGCTCCATATATATCTCCTCTTCCAGTTCTCCATTTAGGAAAGCTGTTTTTACATCCATCTGATGGATCTCGAGGTTATAGAGAGCTGCAACAGTTATGAGCACTCTAATTGATGTGATTCTTATGACAGGTGAGTACGTGTCAAAGAAATCATAACCCTCCTTTTGTTTGAAGCCCTTAGCTACCAATCGAGCTTTATATTTGTCAATTGATCCATCTGCTTTATATTTCCTTTTTAGGATCCACCTGCATCCTAGAGGTTTGCAGCCCAATGGAAAATCCATGATTTCCCACGTGTAGTTTTACATGATGGACTCTATCTCACTATTGATAACTTCCTTCCAGAGAGGAGCATCTGGACTAAACAATGCCTCTTGAATTGTCCTGGGCTCATCTTCTAACACATATGTTAGATAATCTGGACCAGATGATTTGACTACCTTTGTTCTTTTACTACAGCTAGGCTCATCGTCTTCCTGACTTAGCCCTTGCGTAGTCTCATGTGCTCTTTTCTTGGGACTTCCTTCCTTTCTTTCCTTATTAGGAAAGATATCCTCAAAGAATGTTGCATTCCTTGATTCTATGACCAAATCCGCATTTATTTCTGGGTTCTCAGATTTGTGCACCAGAAATCAATAAGCACTACTATTTTGTGCATATCTGATAAAGATGCAATCAATGGTCTTGGGTCCTATTCTCACCTTCTTGGACTCAGGTACTTCGACCTTTGCTAGGCACCCCTACACTTTAAGGTAACCGTAGGAAGGTTGTCTTCCTTTTCATAGCTCGTATGGAGTTTTGTCCCTTTTCTTGTGTGGCAACTTATTTAGAATGTGGTTAGCTGATAGCACAGCTTCCCCCCACATATTCTTGGGTAAGCCTGAGCTAATCAACATAGCATTCATCATCTCCTTAAGAGTTCAATTTTTTCATTCAGCTATGCCATTCGACTGAGGTGAGTACGGAGCAGCCATCTGATGAATAATATCGTGTTTTTGGCAAAGTTCCTCAAATAGAGCTACATACTCTCCTCCTCGATCACTTTGGATCATTTTGATTTTTACGCTGAATTGATTTTTAACGTCATTCTTATACCTCTTAAAGGCCTCAAGAGCTTCGTCTTTGCCTCTTAAGAGATACGCATAACAATATCTTGTGCAATCATCAATAAATGTGATAAAGTATTTCTTTCCACCTTTAGTTTGCACGTGTTTCATATCACAAGTATCCGTATGGATTAACTCTAAAGGCGTAGTACTTCTTTCCACCGAATAGAAAGGTGCTTTAGCCATTTTAGCCTCCACACATACCTCACATTTATCAGAAGGGTTGAACTCTAGATTCAGTAATAAATTTAAACTTACTAACTTTCTTAGCGATTTTAAATTTACGTGTCCTAATCTACCATGCCATAGATTGGAACACTCAGCCAAATAAGAAGAAGCTTTAACTTTATTACCATCACTATCAAGGTTACGGTACACAGTCATTACATTCATCTTAAAGAGCCCCTTATCTAGGTAACCCTTGCCCACAAATTGACCCACTTTGGTTATTACAAACTTATCTGCCTCAAATACAAGCTTAAGACCGGCTTTGCTTAACAGGGAGCCAAAAACTAAGTTCTTGCGGATGTCTCGGATATGCAGCACATCATTGAAGGTCAGCTCTTTTCCTGAGGTCAGCTTCAGGACCACTTTGCCTTATCCAAATTGGATGTTGCGGAGTTTCCCATGAATAGCTTTCAATCACTATGTGGGATATACCATGAGAATAGCCCCTTGTCTGAACAGACGTGGCGGGTAGCTCTAATGTCCACAAACCACTCCTTTGGATTGTCCACCAGGTTGGCCTCGAACACCACAGCTGACAGATCCATCTCGGACATGTCTTCAGCCAAGTTAGCCAGTCTTTGATTGTCCATTTTTGATAGGCGATAATCCTTAGCCATATATCCGAGTTTACCGCAGTTGTAGCAGTTGCCCTTGATCTTTTTGTTTTTGGGCTCTGGCTTCTTCTGCTTATCCCTGGACATCTTCCTCTTCTTGCCACTTTTTCCATCACTGAGGTAGACGGTGGTCTCAAAGATAGCCTTGCCTTGCTTAACTTCGGATTTTCGGTTGTCTTCCTCAATCCTAAGTCTTACAATCAGGTCTTCCAAGCTCATGGCCTTCCTTTTGTGCTTGAGGTAGTTCTTGAAGTCCTTCCAGAGAGGAGGGAGCTTATCAACCATTGCAACAACTTGGAAAGACTCACTAAATTGCATTCTTTCAGCTTGGATCTCGTGGAGGATCAGCTGCAACTTTTGCAATTACTCGATGACCTTCTTGGAATCCACCATCTTGAAGTCGAGGAATCGTTCGACGATAAATTTCTTCATCTTGGCATTCTCCATTTTATACTTCTTCTCAAGTGAATTTCACAGCTCTTTAGCGGTCGTAGCTACCGCATAGACATTATAGAGCGTGTCATCTAGTCCGTTTAGGACATAATTGTGGCAAAGGAAGTCACTGTGATTCCACGCATCGACGGCGTTGATCACCTGTTGATCCTTCTCATTCTCCGCGAGCTTTGGTGCGTCCTCTTTGAGGAACCGTACCAGGTTGAGCATGGTTAGATAGAACGTCATCTTCTGCTGCCACCTCTTGAAGTCGGTGCCATTGAACTTTGCCAGCTTTTCAGCTTGGCTAATTCCTAGAAGTGCTGGCATGATGCTCGACAATGCCATCTTCAAGTACATGAAATCTCATCTTACGATTGTTGGATCGTCTTGATAACAGTGTACTTAATTATGGTATACGAGTCAAGGCACATGAATAGTAGCTGTAAATAGTACCTATATATAGTACTTATGAATAGTACCTGTATATAGTACTTATGAATAGTACGTGTATATAGTACTTATGAACAGTACCCATATATAGTACTTATAAACAGTACCCGTATACAGTACTTGTAAACAGTATCTGTATACAGTACTCGTAAACAGTACCTTCAGACTATAGTCGAGGCAAATGTTAGGTACTTTCTTCGTAAGACGAGATTGCCCCATATATTTTAGTGCACTACGAGCTATGGCAATCATCCCTAAGATACAACGACTATTCGGACATTTCCAAAAACGTTGCATATGTTTCTCGAAACTTTTGGGCAAACCCTTATATTCTCGAAACTTTCAGACTCTTATGTCCTATTATAAAGAACGGGGAGAGAGAAGAATACACGACTTCCTTACAAAAAGACTTGTTATTTTTATTTGGGACGATTTGAAAGTGAGGAGGGCACGCCTATTTATAGGCACGGAAGGTCAGTTACTATTCACTACTACAGTAACTGGCGACTTTACTATTTATGCTACAGTAGCTGGCGACTTCACTATTCATGCTACAGTAGCTACCCGGATCCTACCCAAATTATATATATATATAATAATAATTTAGAATATACCCAGTAAATTAGTAACACATGCTATGTTATTTAACTTCAACTTCCTAATTATAAGTTAACGTCTTCAACTTTAACGTCCTAATTAAATATTTTCAACTTCAACTTCCTAATTAAATATCTTAAATTTCCGTAACCTAAAAAACTATCTTCAATTTTTATTTAAAGTCCCAAAAAATCTAAATTAAACATCCTAAAATTTTGTGACGTGAAAACAAACTTTCAAATTAAACAAGCCAACTTGTAGGGAGGAAGATAAAAGTCTTATCATTATTGTGTGTTTTAATTTTAAAATATATATGAATTTTGAGATTGTAGGTTTAATTTTTTCAATTAAATAATTTTTATATACCTTACATCCGCGGATCGATCCTGATCGTGCCCTATATTTTTGGAACCATATCCTGCCCGAATCCTGCTTTTAAAAGAGGATAAGGATAAGAATTTGGGTCCACCTTCAAAAAAGAGGATAAGAATCTCGATCCTATAGATCCTACCCGAATCATGCCCATTGCCATTCCTAATTGTGGCTTCTTTTGGGGTTAATAATATATGACCTTCCTTGATTCGGCATACGCTGTTTATAGTCTTTTGTGGTATACGGGTTCACATTTGTGGTGTTACTATTGTGGGGTTTGATTGGGATGTGTAATAGATGATGTTTATCATTGTTTGGCAATGATAAATTTGTATCTAGTATTTTTAGTGTCGTACTAAAGTATAATAGATAAAAATATCATTGATGCTCTCTTAAAAGATAATACTACTATATTTACCAAATAAAATCATTGACATCATTTCTCACAATAGTATCTTTAACATTAGTAAAATTTAAACTTCAAATTCAAATATTTTTTTTTCCACTCGTAAAGAATCCCCAACCACTCCTTCCCGTCCCGTCTGTTGAGAATGACCCCAGTCAATAACTCACGGCAGAATGATCCAGACTTTTAGAGCTAGATTGCGACCCTATTTTACGAATATCTTTGATTATTTCTAGAATAGGATTCGGAGATCCGGATAAACCATTTCCTGCAAGGTCATCGAAACCTTGCATTCTATGAAGAATTTAACTCTAGTTCAACCTTCATGCTAATCAACTAAAATTTTCGTTTTGCGGTAGATGGAAGGAATTTGTTGTATTTATATTCGTTGTTCGTACGGATACGAGTACTTGATTAGGATCGGGCACAGTTGAGGCAAGTGTTAGACACTTTCTCTGTAAGACGAGATTGCCCCGTATATTTCAGTGTGTACGGGCTACAACAATCATCCACAAGATATAACAACTGTTTGGGCGGTTCTAAGATCGTTGCACATGACTCTCGAACCTTTTGGGCGAATCCTTATGCACTCAGAACTTTCGGACTTATCTATATGAGTGAGAGAATAGGGGAAGAGAAGAAGACAACAATGCACATGAATCACTTGCTGCTGGGATGGATTGCAAGTAAGGAGGGCATGCCTGTTTATAGGCTCCTGATGTTAGGGGATCAACCACTCCGAGGGGACACGACCGTTGGAGTTTTCTACCTGGAGACCCTTCTGGATAAGCCTGGCCTTTATCCAGTCTGTAGCACCCCTTCGGAAGGCTGTCTGGAGCCTTATCCGAATTTGGTCTTGCCTCGCATCCCTTTGTTGGTCGACCTCATCTACCACCTCGTGTCCATTCGGAAATATGGACTTATCTGTTAGCCCTCGCATCCCGTCACTATCTGGGTTCTGGATCACTCCGGAATTTTCCAAAACATTTAGGCTCCTCAGAGCTTCTCGCGACGTGACAAGCGTGCAAAGTGCCAAGTGCACCTGAATGCACCCAAGCACTCGCTCTCGACCTCGAGTTTGTGTCTCATCCCAGTCCCACACCCATGCCCATGCTCGTGTTCTTGCTCGGACGGTGCTAAGCACCGTCCTCATAGTCAACAAAAAGTCAACTGTGGTGGTAGTCAACTCATTTGGTAGCCAAGATTTGAAACTCCTTATAAATAAGGAAATTTTTCTTGCACTAACCAATGTGGTACACCATATTCTCACTTTCCTTAACTTAACACTTAACTTGACTTGGGCTTTTGGACATTTGAGCCCATTTGGGCTTAATTCATTTCCAACAATTCCCTACATGAATGAAGACCAATGCATGCAGACTCTAATTAAAAGTTCCGACGTGTTATTATTGCATCGAGACAGGTAGCTTGCGGCTTTGAACCTTCTCTAGTAAGATGTTATGGAATTTACTCGCTGCTCGGTGAATGCGATATCTTGAACCATCAGCTTTTTGCGTAAACCAAGACAATAACATTTACATAATAATAACCCTAGTATATTTAGGTTCTCATGTTGTGTCCTTTTCGGCCATGTACCATATCTTGGATTCATAAGTAAGTATTTTTCCTATTTGAAGCGGCCTCACTTTACACTTACATAGGTGATCTCCTATCGGGAGTATCCTGCCATACTCCACCTTCAACAAGGTATAGAAATCATTAAAAGCGTAATGCTTATCCTAGCCACACCTTTGCAGGTTGACATATGGACAACTTCTGAGAATGAGATAGGTTCTAGGTGATTAGCTGAACCCTCCATAACTTAGTTGTCTCATTGAACCAAGTTTATAGGATCTCCACTCATTATGGTTGACTTATCGTTATGGATGTCCTTTAGTATGTGGACTTTAATCTCATTCCCCTTACTGCATTATACATTTGATCTCGATTGATTCTTTTTATAAAAGGATTAGCTATGTTGTCCTTAGATTTTACATAGTTAATGGTGATCACCCCACTTGAGATCAACTGCCTACCGATATTATATCTCTGACAGATATATCGAGACTTACCATTGTACATTGTACTTTGTGCTCTCCCGATTACAGACATGCTATCATAATGTATCATTACAGGAGGCACCAGTTTCCCAACATGGAATATCCTCTAGAAAGTTTCTGAGCCATTCAGCTTCTTCCCCAGCTTTGTCTAGTGCTATAAAATCGAACTCCATTGTGGATCAAGCTATACACGTTTGTTTAGAGGACTTCCAAGACACAGCTCCTCCTCTTATGGTGAATACGTATCCACTCGTAGATTTGGAGTCCTTCGTGTCTGATATCTAGTTTGCATACTGTATCTTTCTAATGCAGCTGGATATTTAGCATAGTATATGCCATGGTTTATGATATGCTTTAAATACCATAAAACTCTTTTTAGAGCTAGTTTGTGATCCTTTCCTAGATTACTTGTGAACCTACTAAGCTTACTGACTGAGTATGCTATATCAGGATGAGTACAATTTGTTAGATACATCAAGCTCCCGATAATTTGTGCATACCTCAGTTAAGATACTGGGTCCCCTCGATTCTTGGCTAAGTGTAGATTCAGTTCTACCGGAGTCTTAGCTAGAGGTTTGTCAAAGGCTTCGAATTTCTTAAGCACGTTTTCTACGTAGTGGGATTGTGTCAAGATAATTTCATCCGCTTTCCTAGAGATCTTTATTCCTAATATGACGTCTGCCAGACCCATATCTTTCATGTCAAAGTGATTCTTTAACATGTTCTTAGTTTTCACAATAACCTCGTTATTGCTTCCCATAATTAGTAAGTCATCCACGTAGAGACATACAATTACGTAAGTTTCAGGTGTGCCTTTAATGTAAACACATTTATCGCACTCCTTGATCTTGAAGCCATTTGACAACATTGTCCTGTCAAATTTTTCATGCCACTATTTTGGTGCTTGTTTAAGCCCATATAGTGACTTGACTAGCCGGCATACTTTATGCTCTTGTCCAGGAGCCACAAACCTTTCAGGTTGCTCCATGTATATCTTCTTCTCTGGCTCTCCATTTAGGAAAGCTATTTTTACATCCATCTAGTGGATCTCGAGGTTATAGAGAGCTGCAACAGCTATGAGCACTCTAATTGATATGATTCTTGTGACAGGTGAGTACGTGTCAAAGAAATCATATTCCTCTTTCTGTTTGAACCCGTTAGCTACCAATTGAGCTTTGTATTTCCTTTTAAGGATCCACCTGCACCCTAAAGGTTTGCAGCCCGGTGGAAGATCCATAATTTCCCACGTGTGGTTTTGCATAAAGGACTCTATCTCACTATTGATAGCTTCTTTCTAGAGAGGAACATCTGGACTCGACAATACCTCTTGGATTATCCTGGGTTCATCTTTTAATGCATAGATTAGATAGTCTGGACTGAAAGATTTGGCTACCTTTGTCCGTTTGCTATGTCTAGGTTCATCATCCTCCTGACTTGACCCTTGCGTAGTCTCGTGTGCCCTTTTCTTGGGACTTCCATCTTTTCTTTCTTTATTAGGAAAGATATCTTCAAAGAACATTGTGTTCCTTGATTCAATGACCATTCCCACATTAATTTCTGGGTTCTCACATTTGTGCACCAAGAATCGATAAGCACTGCTATTTTGTGCATATCTAATAAAGATGCAATCAATGGTCTTGGTTCCTATCCTTACCTACTTAGGCTTAGGTACTTCAACCTTTGCTAGGCACCCCATACTTTAAGGTAACCGTAGGAAGGTTATCTTCCTTTCCATAGCTCGTATGAGGTTTTATTCTTTTTCTTGTGTGGTAACTTATTTAGAATGTGGTTAGCTGAGAGCACAGCTTCCCCCCAAATATTCTGGGGTAAGCCCAAGCTAATTAACATAGTGTTCATTATCTCCTTAAGAGTTCAATTTTCATGTTCAACTATACCATTCGACTGAAGTGAGTATAGAATAGTCGTCTGATGAATAATACCATGTTCACAGCAAAGTTCTTCAAACGGAGCTACATACTCTCCTCCTCGATCACTTCAGATCATTTTGATTTTTACGCTAAATTGATTTTCAACCTCATTCTTATATCTCTTAAAGGCCTCAAGAGCTTCGTCTTTACTTTTCAAGAGATATACATAACAGTATCTTGTGCAATAATCGATAAATGTGATAAAGTATTTCTTTTCGCCTCTAGTTTGCACATGTTTCATATTGCAAGTGTCCGTATGAATTAACTCTAAAGGCATGGTACTTCTTTCAACCGAATGGAAAGGTACTTTGGCCAATTTAGCCTCCACACATACCTCACATTTATCGGAAGGGTTAAACTCTAGATTCGTTAATAAATTTAAACTTACTAACTTTCTTAGCGAGTTTAAATTTACGTGTCCTAATCTACCATACCATAAATTAGAACACTTGGCAAATAAGAAGAAGCTTTTATTATATTACGACCATCAAAGTTAAACTTGCGGTGTATAGTCATTACATTCATCTTAAAGAGCCCATTTTTCTAAGTAAGCTTTGCCTATAAATTGACCCGCTTTGGTCAATACAAACTTATCTGTCTCAAATACAAGCTTAAGACCGGTTTTGCTTAACAGGGAGCCAGAAACTAAGTTCTTATGGATGCCTGGGACATGCAGCACATCGTTGAGGGTCAGCTCCTTTCCTGAGGTCAGCTTCAGGACCACCTTGCCTTGTTCTACGACATTAGACATTGCAGAATTTCCTATAAATCGCTTTCGGCCATTGATTGGGATGTAGTACGAAAACAACTCATTGTCTGAGCAGACATGGTAAGTAGCTCCAATATCCATGAACCATTCCCTCAGATTGTCTACTAGGTTAGCCTCGAACACCATAGCTGAAAGATCCATCTCGGATGGGCCTTCAGCTAGGTTGGCCTTTCTTTGAACATCCTTCTTAGCCATGTGGCCAGGCTTCTCGCAGTTGTAGCAAGAACCCTTAATCTTCTTATTCTTGTTCTTCTTGGGCTCTTGCTTCTCCTGCTTGTCCCCGGACTTCTTCCTCTGCTTGCCATCTTTACCTTCGGCGAGGTTTACGGTGCTCTTAGAGGGGGCCTTGTGATGAGTGTCAAAAATACTCATTATTTGTGTATGTTTAGTATAGTTTTACCTTTGCTTTTAGTTAATTTATTATGATTTAGTTGTCTAAAGGTTTGATTTCTTACTTTATATCTTTTTGTGTGGTCTTTTATTTTTCATTGTGTTTTCTTGGTTTTAGGAGCTTATATGAGAAGAAATAGAGGATGCTCGACCAAATGCATGAAGGCATGACCAAAAAGGAGCATACAAAGGCTAGAATGGCAAATCTGTAGAGCATGGTGCATGCCAATGAAGAATGGCGCACATTATCTAAGCCTAAAAAATGAGCAACTTCGTTGCTCGCGTACGCCATGCCAGACCTCTTATGACTCAAATGATAATAACTTTTGTATCCGATGTCCAAATGAGATGAAGTTAGTGGCGTTGGAAAGAAGACATCCGGGGCTACAATTTTGGTTCTAATAGGCATCTTCAGATTCAGAGTCTAAGAGGTCCAGATATCAAGAATGATAGATACCTTTGTAGCTAGCGACGAATTTCTCTCAGCATGGTGCGCCATAGGCATCACTTGCGCGCGTCAATGGTGAAGCAGGACCACTTGGATGGTAGTACTGGTGCATGCCATAGGTATTATTGGTGCATGCCAACCCCTGACAGAGACAGAATTAGGCCATGCCACTTGCTGGTTTAATTGGCAAACATGTAAAGAAGCCAAGGCACTCGGGATTACACATTTTTGGGGTATGGCAAACACATGTAGGTGACATTGAGGAGGAGTGGTTGGCTTTAGTTGTTAAAATACATTATTAGTTAAACCTTTTACTATTTATGATAAATATATTGTAATAAGTAGTAAGCTTGGCATAGGAGGCAAAGGTACTAGAGAAAAAACAATATAGAACGAGAGAGAAACATGTGTGCTTGAAGACAGAGGAGGTATGAATGTGAGGGGAGCTTGGAGGAGGCTTAAGCTTGATCTTCTTGAGCTTTCTCTATCCCTCTCTTTTATGTTCATTCTTAACTTGCCTTCTTATGTATATATTGTGTGCTTTGATTTCAGTTTGTAATTGTTCAGTGGTTATGGTTGTCTTGATGCCTTGCTAGTAGCCACGTTTTTAAGGAGTTAAAATGATAAGGTCTATGTTCTAGTTAATAAACTTAAAGCTTATTCAAGGTTTCACCTAGATTATAATCATTATTAGCTTCTAATAACTATGCTTTGGTTTCGACAAGAGTCTAGTGGCCAAGTTCGGTTTGTACATGATTCTAACCAACCAACTTTGGTTTTGACAAAGTCTAGCAACTATGCATAAGTTTAGAACTAATTGGTCTTGATAAAATCTTTGTGAGTAACCTTGGCTATGAACTTAGTTAATCCTTGAGACCGAAAGGAGATAGGATTAATGGAAAAATTAGCTAGGTGATTAATTGCCTTGGTGATTAATTGTCCTTTAAGTGATGATCACAGAAGGTTCTTGGTTGGATCTAGTTTGGCTAGTGGGGTCGAAAGAACATCTAGTCATTCTAAGTCTAGCTAATAGCCTATTTAGATCAATCTAGCACGAGAGTGGATATTGATTGTTTATGAAATACTTGGACCATAACACGTACCTAATAAACTCCCTAAATCTGGTGGTTATTTATGTTGTCAAGATACACCATACCTACTCTTTCCCATTTTTACGTTACATTTCAATTTTATGTTTTTTTCTTGTTGGAATAATAACACCATCAAATTGGTCATTCATCGTAGCCCAGCTAGCTAACCGAAAGGATGGCCTAAAACTAGTTCCCTGTGGTTCGACACTCTACTTTCACTATCATTGCAACGGGGGAGTTGTTTACTTGCTAAAATATCCCCCTTGCACCTTGCCTTTCTTAACTTTGGACTTTCGATTGTCTTCCTCAATCCAAAGCCTCACGATCAGGTCTTCCAGGCTCATATCCTTCCTCTTATGCTTGAGGTAGCTCTTGAAGTCCTTCCAGAGCGAAGGGAGCTTCTCAATCATCGCAGCCACTTAGAAGGACTTGCTGAGTTGCATCCCTTCGGTATGGATCTCGTAAAGGATCAGCTACAACTTCTGCACTTGGTCGATGACCTTCTTGGAGTCCACCATCTTGAATTCGAGGAACTGCCTGATGATAAATTTCTTCGTCCTAGCATCCTCCATCTTGTACTTCTTCTCGAGTGAACTCCACAACTCTTTAGCGATCTTGTATACTGTGTAGACATTGTAGAGCATGTTGTCTAGTCTATTCAGGACGTAATTACGGCAGAGGAAGTCACTGTGATTCCACGCGTCGAGGACATTGATCACTTGTTGATCTTTTTCGTTCTCCGCGAGCTTTGGTACGTCCTCTTTCAGGAACCGTACCAGGTTGAGTGTGGTCAGATAGAATGTCATCTTCTGCTGTCACCTCTTGAATTCGGTATCATTGAACTTCGCTAGCTTTTCAGCGTAGACAGTTCCCGAGACCGTAATCAGAGCAATGGTGCTACTCGATGCCATCTTCAAGTATGATCTTGTATTATGATTGTTGTTTATATGGATACGAGTAATTGATTAGGATTAGGCACAGTCGAGGCAAGTGTTAGACACTGTCTCTGTAAGACGAGATTGCCCTATATATTTCAGTGCGTACGGGCTACATCAATCGTCTCCAACATACAACGACTATTTGGGTAGTTCCAAGATCCTTGTACACGACTCTCGAACCTTTCGGGCGAACTTTTATATACCTGGAACTTTCAGACTTATCTATATGAGTGAGAGAATGGAGGAAGAGAAGAAGACAACAATGCACATGAAGCACTTGCTGTTAGGATGGATTAGAAGTGAGGAGGGCATGTCTATTTATAGGCTGGTGATGGCAGAGGATAAGCCACTCCAAGGGGACACTTCCTACCGTTAGAGTTTCCTGTCTGGAGACCTATCCGGATTAGGTCTTGCCTCGCATCCCTTCATTGGTCGACCTCATCTGCCACCTCGTGTTCGTTCAAAAACACGGACTTATCCGTTAGCTCTCGCACCCCGTCGCTGTTTGGGTTCCGGATTACTCCTGAATTTTCCAAAATATTTTTGGCTCCTTAGAGCTCCTCGCGACCGTGTGAAGTGCCAAGTGCACCTCAATGCACCCACTCCCAACCTCGAGCTCATGTCCGGTCTTGGTCCCGGTTCCGCGCCCGTGCTCGTGCTCGGACGGTGCTACGCACCGTCCGTGCAGTCAACGGAAAGTCAACTAAAAGTCAACTATGGTGGTAGTCAACTTATTTGGTAGCCAAGATTTGAAACTCCTTATAAAAAAAGAAATTTCTCTTGCACTAACCAATATGGTACACCACATTCTCACTTTCCTTAACTTAACACTTAACTTGACTTGGGATTTTGGACATTTGGGCATATTTGGGCTTAATTCATTTTCAAAAATATTTAAATTGGTAATGTGAATTATATATTTTGTCTCTATCAGGTATATTTTTAATTTGATTTTGTAGGTTTCGAACTTTGTATAAGGTATAAAACTGTTTGATAACTGAACGGGCTCATGGATTATGGTCTGGATTTTAGCTTTGATATCGAGGGTGTGAATTGGAACTCGATCAAGAGTATATTCGAAATTTCATAATTAAATTAGAATATTATTTTATCATCGATAATAAGTATCTCTTCTTTTGGTAATACGAGAGCATGTAGTTACTGTATGGTACAAGGAATGAAATCGAGTCCAATAGATAATGTCTTTATTTTCCGGAAAATACACTCCTAGATTATTCTCAGTTACGTCTCTAAATTTTCTTCGGTCGACACTTCTGACCATCAACACTGGCTGACTACTAATAATGCCAGGAATGTGTACAGAGCAATCTCCATTACGCCTACCACAATTCTTTGATTCTTATTTTTTCTATTTCCTCTAATAAAGCTTAAAACGTCTTGACTTTGTTAGAGAAGATTCGGTCAATTGCGTATTCTGGTTGCATGTACCGCTGCATTGAACGTCCGACAGCGCCATGGACAGAAGTTTCAAGTTAGAATGACAATGGTCCAAAGAATACTTCTTTCTTTGCTTCTATGGAAGTGAAGTCCGAATAAAGAACAATTATCGCAGCTGCGGAGTTTTTGAGATGATACCTGGAATTGGATGCTTAATTGAAGAGGAAATCTACGCGCTTTGGGAAAGGATAGCCTTTCTGAACTCCAGCCGGCTCGCGATTACTATGGTCATGATGTGCGTCAAAAATACAAATTAAATGCATAAGATTTTGTGTTTATTTTTGCTTTATTATTGTATCATTTTGTAAATATTTGAGTTTTTGAGGATTAATAGACTCTTTTTGTGCTAATTTATAGGAAAAGATGTAATTTTAGAAATAAATTATAATTAAAGGAGGAGTAGTCTAGCAAGGATAATTAACTTGGAAGGAAAATTTGGTTAGTTTTGCACCAGAATTTGAAGAGATCTATTAGAGAAGAAATTAAAAATATTTCTTTCCTCTTCCTGTGCATTTAAAGAATCTTTAAATCAGAGATAAGAAGAGAATATTAAATCCAAAATATTGAAGATTATTCTGGCTAATTTTATTTGACACATCTTGAGAACAATATTAAAAATTCAGAATTCTAACAAAATAAGACTCTTTATGTTGACCATTTCAAGTTCTTAGGTGTAGTAGGGCTATCATATTTCTATTCTATAGACTAAGTTTTATTTTAGTATGAGATATTAATTATCTTGGTGGATTTGAGGAAGAACCGAAGATTTGGGAATCATATTTTTTTAATCTTATTCAATTAGTGTTTCCTTATTTTTAATTTTTAATATTATTTTTGAATAGTTTACAGTCATGAATTTATTCTGAAACTAAAATGTCATCAATTCTTGATTAGCAGCTGTAGTTAAAAATTGAATTACGAGAAAAGTATAATTTAGTGAAGAATAGTCATTGCCGAATTAATTAACTAGAAATAAGTAACACTTCTTTATATGTACCAATATTTTGAATATAATTATTAGGAGTAGAAACATCTGTTCTTAAAGATATTATCTTGTGATTGTCGTAGCCTATGAGATGATAAATAATTAGATAGACGGTCGTTTGACTAGTTGATTGTTAGATGTTTGTGTTTTCTTTACGGTTGTAGGAGCTTTACCCATATTTTATAGATAGATTAGATTATTTTTAGTAATTCGGTGATTGACCATATGGTATTCCAACCTTCAATCTACTTTTTATATCTCATTAATTTTGCATACATATTTATTTTCCATTTGTCAATCTAATTTTTTTCCTAAGACCACCCGCAGCGGTAAAGTCCTGCGCCCCGGGCGTGCCATGTGGCAGCCCAAGATTGGGCGCGGGACTGTAGTCGGGGCGCTCCTGGTGTGAGTCGTGCCACGTGGCGGCCCCTTCTGATTGGGCCACGTCACCCGGGGTAATATAATATTATTATTTTTTTATTTGTTTTTTAAAAATTCGAAAAAATTAAAAAAAATCGGAAAAATTAGGATAAAAATTCTAAAAATTCCTTTTACATTTTTTGACTTTTTTGTGCAATTAAATTTTTTTTATTGTTTTTTGGTAATTTTATACAAATTTTTGAAACCAAATAATTAGACTTTAAAACTCTTAAACCCTAACCCTTAAATCATTGATAACCCTAAACCTTTGCTATGTAATTTGATATAAAGTTTATATTTTAATATAATTTAATATAAATTATAGAATGTAGTATAATTTTATGTAAATTATAAATTCTAAACTATAACCCTTACCCTAACCATAACCCTAACTCTAACCCTAACCCTAATCCTAACCTTAAAGTTTTATGCACTTATATATTTAAACAACATATTATATTTAATTGAAAAACATATGTTATATATTTCGAATTCTATAAAATTTCTATTTTGTAATTTTTCGCACTTCAAAATAAACACGAAAAAATACTCGAGTTTGATACAATTAGCTGAATTTTAAAAAAGCTGAGCTGAGAAAAAAACTGACGTGGCGCCCAGGGCGTGACACTGTAGCAGGGGCACCACTGTGGGCTGAAAACTGAGAGCAGGGGCGCGGCTGACGTGGCGCCCAGGGCGCACACTGTAACGGGGGCACCAATGCGGATGGTCTAACACTCAAAAAAACTATTATACTTTCTTTATTAGTTTATTAGGCTAATCATTTATCGTCACCCTTTGGATTTGACTCGATATATTTCCTTGCTAACTATAAATATACAAGTCGTGAAATATCAGTTTACTTTGTCAATCTAGTTTCCGTCCCAACATTCACAAACTCCTCATTTTACCTTATTTTTTAGTTTATTAGGCTAATCATTTATTGTCACTTTTTAGATTTGACTTGATATTTTTCTTTGCTAACTATAAATATACGATTGGTGAAATATCAATTTATTTTGAAATATTTCGACACGATTGTAATCAAGCCATCTTTAAACAGACTACGTTGTGTAGTCCGTGACGTGGTTTGTAACCTTCACATTGTGAGGAATCCTTGGACTTCTTGAGCTCACTTGAAGAGGAACGGCTTTTGATTGCAAGGTGTGTAGGTGTGCAAGGGGGAGTTGGTTTTAACCTTCTGCTCCGAAAGGGACAATCTGGGCCTATTTGTAATGAGTATATGGGTAAAGGCCTTCAAATTTTACAAGATTACTGCATTCTGGGTGTAGTTGATTGGGATAATTTGGATCCAGATATGAATGTAAGTGTAAATAGTGTTGGAACAAAATTTGTTACTGTGATGTGATGGTATCGATAATACTTTTTTTTGGCAATTCTTTCTTCTTTTATTTTTTTAATAAAATTTTCTTTGTCACAAAAAAGTAATATTTAAGTTAGGGCTTAAATCTAACCCAGGTACTGTTTAACAAAATGTGATAATGTGATGAGTGAAAATGCAACATTTTCTTGAATTTTAAAAAGTGTCAGTTTTTCTTCTGGATACTCATTAGTCACGTAATTAAGTTGACATTAGATTTTGCAGCACCTTACATTACAAAAAGAAATGTTTTGATGAAAGAATGATATTAACGACATAATTATTTTAGTTAACTATTAGTTTCGAGTTTGAACTTAACAAAAAACAATAGTATGAAAATTTCTTCTGAGGAGCTTGGCCGTTATTCATTATTATCCAACTCGGTTCCAACCTAGTAAATAAATATAAGAAACCTAATATTGCTGGTTCGAAGATGGTGTCGAGAATAAAAAAAATGTAAGCACAACGTTAGACATGAGATTTTTATTTATAAAAGGAAGCGTAAAATCTAAGTGCTAACATTAAAAGAAGAAAGAATTGTCGGCCGTTGGTGAAAATTCTGTGTGGATCAATTGAGCTGAATATGTAAGGATTTCGAGTTAGTGGGGTGGAGGTAATAAAATATTAGGATCATGATTTTGCATTTATGATTTTTATCTTCATATTAAAGTTGAAAAACTGTTATTTGATCTTTTAAAATATTATATAATTAAATAGAAAAAAATGTTAGTTTACAATGTACTCTGGTAATAATCTAACCAGCAATATGCAGCGTAGCTTGCTATATTCTTTTCTCGGATTTAAATTTTTTAATTCACATGATTAAATTTGGAATCTAATTTTGTTTATATAAATATTTGTAAATTTAGTAAATAACTGGATAAATTTAATCAAACATATATTTAAATTATTTATTGGCTGATATTTATCCGATGATATTAAATAGTTTAATAGATTATATCAAATAGTTTATCCTTTTTATAATATTTATTATTGTTTTAATTGAATTAATTAAATATATATTCAAATAATTTGCTTAATTATATCAAATAACTTACAGGATAATATCAAATAGTTTATCTGGTGATACCAAATAATTTATCTGATGATATCAAATAATTTATCTAATTATATCAAATGATTCATTATACTTTGGACAATATTAATTATTAATTTTTAGATGAATTTAACAAATATATTCTTAAATAATTTATTTAATTATATGAAATAGTAAAAATATTTAATTATAATAGAACCAAATTTTTTAATGAATGGCACACGAATAACAAAAATAAAATAAATGACGCATAAGCAAGTACAGTATAAATTATAGTAAATATTAAATAATTATGAATTAAGCCTTTTTTAAAAAAACTAGCTCCGTTTGCATTTTGACCTCAAAGACTTCACATGCAAGCAACAAGTACACGCACCTGTGTATCTCAGTCATTTTTGTTTTGCAAAATTACAATATTACCTTCTTCCCTTCTTTTCCATGACTGTCTTGGATATATAGGACTACATGATCAAATCTCATTCTCTCCCTCAAGGCTCCCACTCTATCTTTTTTTCAAGAGTGATTTCGTATGGTGAAGTCTAACATCATATTCAAAATGAATTTTTGCAACTGCTTCATAGTATATCCTTTTCACAATCATATTTACGTTGAAGTCTTACATAACTGAAAAACATTGTTAATCTCATAAATATCATCACAAAAACAACATATTCAATAGTTCCGTAAGAGAATCAAAGGTCATGTTCAAAAAATATTCCACGTATTTTACTTTTCATGGAAAATCATTGATCAAAATTTTAAATACCATTTTAACTTAGAATTCATTCTTTATACTCCATTTCTTTTTTTTCATAATGTGGATGAAATAATAATATTTGTTATTAATCGAGTTTTGTGTCAACAATAACCAGTTAAAAAATTTGTAAAATACTAAATATATTTGATGTGTGTATAAAATATGATTAAATACATATAATTTTGAGTTCATTTTTGTGTCAACAATAACATCATAAATCTGTCACTTAATAAAAATTTATAAAATAATAAGATACTGAATTGAATGGATGTCATAAATGACATAGAAGAGATTTTTCATTTACATAATGTCAAAGACCATGTGAAACAAGTTCTAAAGTCTGTAAGTGAATTTCATCTCCAAAAAAATATTTATTGTTTATAAATTTGAAAAAACATAATTTAAACTTAGAATAAAAGCTACTTCATTTTTTCTTTCTTTTTTCAAAATATTTTGCTTAATGGTGACCAAATAATATCAGTAGGTGTTCACTGAATTTTATGTAATCAAATGACATCATCAATTTCTTAGTTTCTAAACATTCAAAAAAATATAGAAGATATGGAATTAAAAAGAAGTCTCAAAAGTCATGTAACGCAAATTTTAATAATCGTAAATAAATCAAATATCATCCATAAAATATGTTTTACTTCCGATAAAAGAACATTGATTCAAAATTAAGATTGTAATTCAAGCACATAACTTGTTCTTGAGAGCATTCAGATGATTTGTGTCCAACTCTATCTTCTTTGAAGAAACATTAATTTTGTATCGTGAAGTTTAACCTCATATTTCAAACAAAGTTTTGTCACTGCATCATTTATATCCTTTTTCATAGTCATATTTGTCAGTCGTTGGGATCAGTGTACTTGAATAGGACCGGGTTATAGTTGAAACAAGTGTTGGACACTTTCTCCGCAAGATGAGATTACCTCGTATATTTTATTGCATTACGAGCTACAACAATCATTCCTAAGATACAATGACTATTCAGGTACTTCCAAGAACGTTGCACACATTTCTTGAAACTTTCGGACGAACCTTATATACCTAAAACTTTTGGACTCAGATTTTCTATGTGAAGAACGGGAGGAAAGAAGAAGACAGACAATGTACGAAGTATGCAATTGCTTCTGGGATAGAAAAAAATGACAAGACAACTCTCCTATTTATAGGATACCAATGGATATCTTGAAATTGTCCAAAAGTCACCATTCCAAAAGACATGTTAGTTTCTTATTTTCTTCTATTTTATTTATTTATTTAATTGTTAAAAAACTTGTGTCCTTTGAATTTTACTTCTTAAAATCCAAAGGACAGCAACAATCTCCCACTTGCTTAATAATTTAGTCTACTAATCATATAAATTATGACCAATGCATGCACACTCTAATCGAAAGTTCCGACATGTTATTATTGCATCAAGACAGGTAGCTTGCGGCTTTGAATTTCTTTTAGTAGGGATAATTACTCTTAGGCTCCTCTGGTTTGTGAAAATTCGTGTTTCAGCCTCCCTATTTTTTTTATTATCATTCAACCCTAAAAATTCAAAATAAGTGTATACTTCAGCCCCTGTAGCCGGAATACGACAATTGCTATGGCAAAAGCAGACCTGAGATTACAAAAATACCCTTACTAATTTTAAAAAATAAATCTCCTTCTCTCTCCATCTTCTTCCTCAACCTCTAGAATATTATAAACACCAAAAAAATGCCAAGAACACACTTAAGAACACATAATTAATTAAACATTAACAACATCCAATTGAACACCAAGTGAACCCAATACGAAACAAAGACATTAACCCTGAGAATCCTTTTTCTCGGAAGCAAATGGAAATCCAAAACGGCAAAAAGGGAAAAATTGAAAAACTTAACCTAAATCTAAAATATGCATTATGTTTCATCTTCATTTGCTGTTAGACTGAGTTAAGCTATATTTGACTGAATAGGCTGGGTGAATAAGCCGGTGGATCCAGAATTTTGTACCATTCTTGAGGAAACATAGCATCCAGCTGCTTATTAGTCAACGACATATTCCTCTCCTCAATATCCTTCCCCTACCTCATCAAATTATACTGCTCCAGAGTGGTACGAGGCGATGTCGAAGCACATAGACCAGGTGTTGGGCATATCCCAATCCGAACCATCTCCATAACTGTCGTCGACGAGAGGAAGAAAAGAATGGGGACGGTGAAGGAGGTGAAGTCGAAGGCGGAGCTGGACTCCTTATTGAATGGGTCCCACTCCACAATGGCAGGGGCGGTGGTTATACAATTCTAGGCAACGTAGTGCGAGGCATCGAAGCACATGGAAGAGGACCCGATATGAGCATTGGCAAGAGAGCCCAGTGGATTTGCTATCAACAATGATGAGCCAGGCACCGTCTGAGAGCCCCTGTAGTTGGGTTTTTCTTGGGTAGACCCCACGTGGGTGTGCTATTAGAGGTGAGTATTAATTGGTAGTTTTAGTGATTAAATTTTGTTCAATCAGTATTACTTTTGGAGTTAACTTATTTGGGGCTTTGATGGTGATGAGGGAATAATGATTTATTCGGTAATTTGTTTGTTTAGTGCAGGTTGCAGATGGAGCCGGATTTAAGAGATGGGAGGTTGAAGAAAACAAAGCGAGAGGTAGAATGAGAGTGGAGGATAAGTATTTTTAAAAAAAAAATTATAAACAAATAGGTTTTCTAAGATAAAGGGTAGTTTTGTAATCTCAGGTCCGCTTTTGTTGAAGAAATCGCCGGATTCCGGTGACAGGGGCTGAAATGTACACTTATTTTAAAATTTTAGGGTTAAATAATTAAAAAAAATAGAAGGGCTGAAACACAAATATCCGCAAACTCGAAGGACTTGAGGGTAATTATCTCTTAATATGTTATCAGATTTACTCGTTGCTCGATGAACGTGATGTCTTGAACTATCAGCTTTTGGCATAAAACAAGATAATAACATTTACACAATAATAATCCTAGTATATTTAGGTTCTCATGTTGTGTCTGTTTTGGCCGTGGACCGTATCTTGGATTCATAAGTGTTTTTCCTTTGAATTGCCTCATTTCACACTTATATAGGTGATCTTCTATCAGAAATATACTGTCATACTCCACCTTTATCAAGGTATAAGAATCATTAAAAGCTTAATACTTAACCTTACCACACCTCGGCAGGTTAATACTTTGGCAGCTTCTGAGAATGAGATAGGTTCAAGTGATTAACTAAATCCTCCATAACTTAGTTGTCTTATTAAACCAAGTTTGTGGGATCTCCATTCATCATAGTTGAGTTATGATGAGTGTGAAATGCACTTATTATTCATGTCCTTTTACCAGGTCATTCTTAGTATTTTAGGTTGATTTATTTGTATTTTAGTTGTCGTAGTGTTAGTTTTTGTTCATGTATATTTTTGTTGAGTTTATAGTTTTTCATTAAGTTTGCTTGTTTTTAGGAGCCTATTCGAGGAGAAGTAGAGGATGATCGAGCGAACACGCGAAGGCATGGATGAGAAGGAAGTCGCGAAGCCAAGGAGTGAAAGCACGAGTAGCTGGCGCACACCAATGGACATGGCGCACGCCAAGTAGCATGTGCATTCGAAGAAGGATAAATAGCAAAGACCTGGCGCATGCCAAGTGAAGCTGGCACACGTCAAATGAAGCTGGTGCAGGCCAGACCAGTCTGACAGAAATACCAAGTGGCTGAGTGTTGGACAAACAAATTGTAAAAACTTCTTAAGTCTGACAGAAATCTTAACTTTGAGTATGTAATCAACTTTACCCATGTCTTTCATTTCAAATTTGGAAGAAAATCAATCTTTGATTTTGATAAGCAGTCTCATGTCATTTATCTATTTTGTAGTAAATATTTTAAGTAGGATAAGTTAGATTAGATATTTTGTTTACTATTCCATTAGTAAGTTAGTATATAGACTATTTTGCTTAGGAGAGCAAAAGAGCAAGAGAGAGGTAAGAAATAGACAAAAACCAAATACTCTCTCTCTATTCTTGGACGTGTTAGTGAAAGGAAGAAAGCTTGAAGATCTTGGCTAAGCCTTTTTACCTTTACTCTTTCCATATGTTAATAAAGATGTATATTGTTTATATATGCATGTATGAGTAGTTAAATATGAGTTTGGTGCCTTGTTACCTTGCATGAGCCATGATTTGGTGGGGTGAATATACTTAGGTTTGTGTTCTTATTAACGTGCTTCATACCATACTTAGACTTGCTTGATCATCAAGCCTTAGAAGCTAGTCAAAATATGAGACCAAAAGGGTAAGTAATTGATGGATTGGTTAGTTCGATGATGAATAGCCTTGTGAAGAAAAAATACTTCCTTGGAGACCTACTTGTTATCCTTTGAGTGAAGCATATAATTGGTGCATGGTTAGTTTAGATGGTTGGTGGGGTCGAAAGAATATATCTAGCCTTCTAAGCCTAGTTAAGTAGCAATTTATACTCATCCCGCATGAAAGTGTGGTTGATATTGCTTTAGAACCACTCAGACCACATCATATACACTAATAACCCCCTGAATCTTATGGTTATATTGCTGGTTTAGGTACCTTACTCATTTTAGTATCGTAAGTTGTTATTCATAGAAAGTAAGTAACTAGTAAACCAATAGCTTAATAAGTTTCTGATCTTTATATTTGTGTTTTATACTTTAGATAGTGTGATTAACAAACCAAACTTCATAATCTTATCCTAGACTCGTAAGTGAACCTTAGAGTAGGCCTAAAAACTCAATCACTATAGTACGATATCTCATACTTACTCTTATTGCAATTCGCTACAATTCTGCTAATAAATTGGCGCAGGCCAGGTTTGTTAGTCCGAGAGCCTTTGGCTCGCGCTAGGTGCTGTTGGTGCCTGCTTGAGCTTCAGATTGGTCAAAGGTTGGCACACACGAACCTTTTTTGGCGTATGCCAGGCAAACCAAACAAATGACCAATCATCCATTATTAAGTAGAATTAAGGTAGAATGTTAAAATAGCGAATCGTCAATTGGCACCGTTGCCGGGGATTGAGATTTATACTCTCAATTCAGTTTATAAACTCGGATTAGGACATGCATGCACTTAACCCATTCAATGAATATCTCTCTGTTGGAAATTGAAGAGGAAATAGCACGGTTAGAAAGGTCATTGCAGAAGGAGAGACGAGATAAAGAAAGAATAGACCAAAGGCAAGAAGGTCAAGGGGACAGAGAATCTAGTCCTTGACCTTCTTTAATGGACCATGGAAGACCAATATACGAAGGAGCCTTAACAGGAATCTAATAGCCAGTTATTGAAGCCAATCACTTCAAAATTAAGCCAGCCGTGATTCATATGCTTCAAGCTTCGGGTCAGTGCTATGGTTTGCCTGATGAAGATTCTAATGAATGTCTGGGAAACTTCATAGAATTAGCTGATAATTTTAAGTATCCTGGAGCTTCTGATGATGCTGTAAAGATCAGAATGTTTCTATATACGTTAAGGGACAAGGCTAAACTTTGGTATAAGCAACTGAAAGGTACTCCAATAACCATATAGGAGCAATTGACAAATGCTTTTCTTGACAAATATTTCCTATCCTCTAAGACTAACAAACTCGTTAAGGAGATCACCAACTTTGAATAATATGAAGGAGAGTCTTTGAGTGAAACTTGGGAGAGAATAAAGGAAGTGCAACGTAAATCCCCGCACCATGGTTTGTCTGAGGAGTCTCTGCTTAAGACTTTTTATTTCAGCCTGTCACCAACAACAATGGGAACTGTTGATTCTGCTTATAATAAAAATTTTCTAAGAAAGGAAAGGGGTGAAGTCCACCATATTTTGGAAGAGCTGGTAGTAACAAATAGGATAATCACCAATGAGAGAAACAAATAATCCATTAGAGAGATAAGGGATGTAACTGAGTGAAGTGAGAGAAGAGGAATAATTGAACTAGATGCTTCCTTATCTTTTCGAGCTTAGTTAGATTTAATGGTAAAGTAGTTACGTGATTTGACCTTAAACAAAGTTGATATTGTTATTGTATAACAGTATTGCGAAGCCTATGACAACAACGGCCACGAGATTAGTCAATGTGCCATGATGAACTAACCTACAGAGCAGGTCAACTTTGTTAGTGGTCAAGGACAAGGAGGAAACCGAATGGGTAACAACCCATACTCCTCAACATACAATCCTGGATGGAGAAACTACCCTAATTTTTCATGGAAAGAAAGAAATAATGATGACAGTATGGCAATCGTTCTTGATAAAGGATTGCCTTTACATATCTCGCAACAAGGACTACTACCTAGTTTTCAACCACGTGGGTTTTTAGGTGAAAGAATAGTAGCCCTTGAAGAGAGATTTGACAAGGTGGAGAAATTCATCCAACAAACTGGAGAATCATCCAACAACCAAAGTCAAATCTTGAAGACATTACCAGCCAAGGAAGTAAGACAGAACTATTTGAAATAATTTCTAAAGGGGCAAGCGACTGCCATGCACAACATGGAAATGGGGAAATTGCAAAGACAAATGCCCAGAGAGCATCTGGCTCTCTCCCAAGTTCTACTGAAGCAAATCCTCGAGACCAAGTTAATACAATCTCTTTAAAAAGTGGCAAGGAATTAGCTTCTCAGGTAGTCAAAGAGAAGGCTAAGGAGATTGATGTGGAAAATCTAAACAAAGATAAGGAGGAAGAAGTTCTGAAAGATAAGGTCCCGCAAGAAGAAGTTGCAGAGGAAGAAGAAGTGTACGTACCACCACCACTAATGGTCCTCATTCTTCCTTATCCTCAAAGGATAAAGGGAAAGTTAGGGATGGATGATAAATTTCTCCATTTCATGGAGAAAATAAAGAACATTCAAATACGTGTCTCTTTCCTAGAGATGCTAGTTCTAGTTCCATACTATGCCAAGTATCTAAAAGAACTTGTTACTAAGAAAAAGAAGTGGGAGAATGGAGAGACAGTCACCCTCACGGTTGACTGTAGCTCTCTAATCTCAAAGAATCTTCCAATAAAACTAAAAGATCTGGGGAGCTTTATAATTCTATATTTCATTAGTAAAACTAAGTTTTCAAAATGTCTATGTGATTTAGGCACAAATATCAACTTAATACCTTTGTCTACATTTCAAAAAGTAGGTTTGTGTGAAGTTAAGCCAACTTTAATGATTCTCCAGTTGGCTAACCAAACTATTAAGAAGCCATTCGGTGTAGTTGAGGATGTCCTCGTAAAGATTGACAAGTTCATCTTTTCAGTTGACTTTGTGGTTCTGGATTTCTCTAAGGACAAGAACTGTCCACTGATTTATGATAGACCATTCCTCAATACAGCATATGCATTGGTAGATGTGCACAATGGTAAATTGATACTCAGAATTGGAGACGAGAAGGTTGAGTTTAACATGACAAGTGTTATGTGCCATCCTCTTGATGAAGGGATGTGCATGAAAATTGATGTTGTGGATGAGTGTATCCTCGAGTTCTGCAAGGAAAATATCTCTAGAATAGAGGATAAAGAATAAGAGATAGAAGATGAGGATATTGTGGAAGAAGTAAAGGAGGAAATTGACAAGAAAGGTCTACTTGAGGACACTACAAGAATAATGGAATATAGCGGGGAAAAAAATTGTCGCTAAAAGCTTAAAATCCCCTCAAATGTGATTTTGCGGGAAAAAAGTTTGCCGCAGGAATTCGTCGCTATATCTCCGCCATCCAAACCCTATTGCAGCACAGGAGTTGTCGCTATAGGTATTTGCGGTGATAAAAGTCACCGCAATAGGGTAGCATATTAGTGGCGACAATAGCGCCGCAAAAAAGTTATAGAGGCTGTCATTACTCTCTCGCTAAAACCAATAGAGGCAAAATTAATAGCGCCACTAAAACATTTTTGCGATAACTAAGGAAACCGTAAAGAATCATCGCTAAAAACCAATTGAGGCAGAATCAATGGCATCGCTAAAACATTTTTGCGATAACTAATTAATCCCCGCAAAATTATTTTTGAGGCTATATAAAATGGCCACTAATTCCCATTTTACAGGACCATCCTAATCATTTTTTTAAATTAAATATTTAATTTAATTTAATTTATTTTATTTCCTGCTTTATTTATTTATCTTCTAGATTATTTCTTTATTTAAAACATTAAATACAACTATTCATATATAATATTCTAAATATTATAAAATATATTAAGAGAAATCATCAGGTAATATATATATATATATATATTAATATCCAGCTAACACAAAAAATACAAATGTCATCATGGATCATCTAAGTATAAAAATCCTAAAAACAATGTCAAATATTAGTCCTAAAGAACTTTAAAAGAAGAATAATCTCGAGGACCATCATACATTAGGATCACCATTCCTAGATCCACTATACCTATCCTGAGGTGAATGTTGTTGTTGAGGATAAACACCGTTGGTAGGATGATAATCAGGTCTAAAAGCTGGGCCACGAAGCGGTAGATCACCATTCCTAGATCCACCATTACACCTATCTTGAGATGACTGTTGTTGCGTAGGATAAACATTATAGTTAGGCGGATAATCAGGTTGATAAATTGGGCCTCGTGGCACTGACGGACCATTATAACCATGCCAATGCTGAGTACCATAAGGATCCGTAGCTCCTACCTTACTCTGGTGTTGTATCGGTGGCTGCTGGTACCAATTATGTGTTAGTTGATGATCTACTGGTCCCATCTGTCGTTGGGGTTGCATCCACGATGGCCGCAATCGGACAACACAAATGACAAACTATGTGAGCTCGATCTCGTTCACCCAAAAAATCCACAGTGCTCGAAACCAATAACAACAATGCTCCCTAGAATGAAACAGATTTCGTAAACTTAACCAGCATCTAATAAATTATCCAAATTTATTAGACAATAAATTATCCACATATACAGCACAAGTACTATAATAAACTATCCACCCTTATTAGCTAGCATTCTCCTTAATGAAAGTGGGAAAATCATGTCAACCAATTAGAATTCAAGCTTACCAATCAAACGACCAAGGCGTGCCTCGGTGAAATAGCGGTATATCCAGTTTAAGATATAGAATGCACGATACGCCCTGAAATTAAGAATGCATATACAAAGACAATATCATAGGTATTACGAAGTCAAGCACCAAGCTGCAATAAACTTCCCCTTGAGCTAAAAGATGATCCCATTTACAGATCCTGTTTCTATTGAGTCTAATATCGTTATCTAAATAGCCATATTATTTTGCTAGTTTTCTCCAAAACAAAGCTGGGACATGACACTATCACATCATCGCATAGCTACCTATATATTTAGGAAATTTTATTGATACATACTGCATGCTCTGAACTAAGAGGGACACATCCACCAACTAACTGTGAGAAGCAATTCCTGTACCAGATTACTCTTTTATATGTTCCCCACAAATAATTGAGTGACTGAACATAATCACAACACTGAAGGAGGTGATTCGCTAGACAAGAAACCGGAAGCAGCACTAAAGGAAAAAAGAGTTAACAGGCAGATTTTTTGTGAAATACATTTTGATTCTAAAAAATAAGGGTTTAATCATGTGTATGTTACAATCAATTAAAATATACATATAAAAAAAAGTCTTTCAGCAGACATAAATCTCTCAAAAGTTTAAAGAAGTCCAGTCAAAATTTCAATGGCAATACCAATTCAAGACAATTACTAACAAGCACAGGACACTGTTCTAAACTCGTGAAGTTAAATGCACCAAATGTAGGCCGTGACAAGGACAGGCAAAAGACCAAACAAACATACCCGAGGAAGAGAACATATTGCCCCGTCCGATTATCCACATTCCCACTTCGTTGAAGTAAAACTAGCTGCAGAAGAATAGCCACAGCCTCCAAGTATATCGAGAATGCCCAAAAGATCTGCATCAAATGAAAAAAACACAGGGCACACAAGTGCTTCAGAGACCCTTCAGTCAAAGCCAATAATCCGTAGCATCTCACAACATTAACATGCTTCTACATAAATAGACCAGACTGTATACCTATTAATACTAAATTGATTATCTATTGTCACTCGATCTATTAACTGGCCTGGCATTCTCCTTAATGAAAGTGGGAAAATCATGTCAACCAATTAGACTTCAAGCAGAAAAATGTATCGGTTGTATACCTATTAATACTAAATTGCTTAGCACCGGATCATACTGGAATTAAACCATCATAATTTTTGCCGCAATAGATCTCTGCGGCCGTTAATTCACTGCTAAGTTTTCCCCGCTACAGCTTAAAATTCTAGTAGTGGGAGCTCAAAATTCATTTAAAATATCAGACTCCATCCTCGATTATGAAGGCTCCTTCCTTAGAATTGAAAGAGCTACTCTCGCATCTGAGATATGTATTTTTAATAGATAGAGGGAAGTTACCAATTATAATATAAACAAGCTCACTAAGGAGGAAGAAGGGAAAGTGCTCACAGTTGTGAACAAACGAATTAGAGCCATTGCTTGGCAAATATCTGATATCAAAGGAATAAGCTTGGAAATTGTGATGCACCATATTTACATAGAGGATGGAGCGAGGCCGAGAGTAGACTAACAAAAGAGACTTAACCCTAATATGAAGGAGGTTGTTAAGAAGGAAGTGATTAAGCTCCTCAAGGTAGGAATTATTTATCCAATTTTGGATAGTGAGTGGGTTAGCCCAATCTATTGTGTTCCCAAGAAAGGGAGAATGATAGGTGTGATCAACAAGGAAGGTGAGCTCATTCTAACAAGAACTGTAATCGGATGGAGAGTGTACATCAATTATCATAAATTAAATAATGCCACAAAGAAAGATCATTTTCCACTTCCATTCATTGATCAAATGTTGGAAAGGATAGTGGGGTATTCCTACTATTACTTTTTGGAGGGGTACTAAAGGTATAACTAAATTGCAATATACCCCAGAGATCAAAAGAAGACATCTTTCACTTGTGCCTTCGGTATTTTTGCATATCGCAAAATGCATTTTTGATTAAGTTGTGCCCTAGCAAAATTTCAATGTTGCATAAAGTCTGTCTTTTGGGAGATGAATGAGAATATTATGGAAATCTTCATGGATGACTTCTCTTTTTTCAAAGACTCATTTGATCATTGTTTTGACAACCTAGACAAAGTATTGAAGAGATGTGAGGAAAAGAATCTTGTGCTCAACTGGGAGAAGTGCCATTTTATGGTAGACGAAGGGATAGTCCTTAGGCACAAGATTTCTAGAGCTGGAATAAAAGTTGATAGAGCTAAGATAGAGGCGATAGAGAAGATGGATGCACCAATCATAGTTAAAGGAGTTAGAGCATTTCTGGGTCATGTTGGATTTTATAGAAGATTCATCAAGAACTTCTCTTTAATTGCTAAGCCTCTAACAAATTTGTTGGTTAAGGATATATCCTTCAACTTAGATGAGCACTGCCTTAAGACATTTGATGCTCTAAAGAAAGCTCTTATCGCAGCTCTAGTGATTTCATCACCGGACTAGAAACTTCCATTCGAATTGATATGTGATGCAAGTGATCTCACTTTGGATTGTATGCTTGGAAAAAAGAAAGAGGAGAAGCTCTATGTCATCTACTATGCAAGTAGAGTACTAGCTAGAGAGAAGGAGATGCTTACGGTTGTTTATGCATGTGACAAATTTAGGCCATACTTGCTTGGTTCGAAAGTGATAATCTATACTGACCATGCAGCTTTGAGATATTTGTTCTCAAAGCAAGATGTCAAACCTTGCTTGATGCACTGGATTTTGTTACTCCAAGAATTTGACTTGTCCATTAAGGACAAGAAAGGATCATAAAATGTTGTCCACCAAGTCTTAGTAGCTTGCCAAAACTTGAGACCAAAAGAGTGGAATTAACAAAGTGGTTAGTTTGATAATGAGTAGCCTTAAGAAAAAAACCCTTCCTTGGAGACCTACTTGTTGTCCATGAGTGAAGCATATAATTGGTGCTTAGCTAGTTTAGATGGTTGGTGGGGTTGAAAGAACATATCTAGCCATTTAAGCCTAGTTAAGTAGCAATTTAGACTCATCGTATACGAAAGTGTGGTTGATGTCGCCTTAGAACCACTCAGACCACATCACATACACTAATAACTGATGAGTGCTTAAAACACTCATTATTTGTGTTGATTTCTTAGGATTATTTTAGAGTTTTTAGATTGTTTTAGTTGATTTTTAGTTATCTTGTGTTAGTTTTCATTCTTTGTGATTTTTAGTTGTGTTTGTTATTTCTCATCGTGTTTCTGTGGTTTTAGGAGCATATTCATGGACTTGAGGAGGACGAGTGATCGATGGTGCTAAGGCATGGGCAAGATAGAGATCACGAAAGCAAGAAGAACAAGGCCTGACAAGGCATGGTGCGTACCATAGGCACGAGTGGCGTGCGCCGTTGGTACTCAGGGGAGGAGAGGTCACTCTAATGATGGCTGACGGCACAAGTGGCGTGCACCATGGTGCTATTGGCATACGCCATGGACAAATAGTGACAGAAGTTGGCCAGCCCACTTGCTCTTCTCATTGGCAAACACCTTGGGCCAAGGCACTCGGGATTTTTAATAGAAGTAGGGCGTGGCAGACACATTAGAGAGACAATGGAGGGAGTAGTTAGGATTTTTAGATTAGTTTATTGTTTTATTTACTTTTACTTTGGATTTTAGCTCATAATGGCACATAATGAGAAAATGAGTGAGAGAGAAGAGGAAAAATAACCAGAATGAAAATAAGCCACAAATTGTAACTCTCCTCTCTGGATTGGACTTTAAGAAGTGGAAGAAAGCTTCATGATCATTTGATAAGCTTTCTTCTCTTCATTTGGTTTGTCTTGATGTAAGTATGTTGATGTTTATATTGTGTTTTTGCTTAAGCATGAGTGAGTAGTTAATTCTGTGGGTTTGGTGCCTAGGAACTAACATGTAATCAACTAATTCGAGGGGTTAAAAACTAATAGACTTATGTTCTAGTTAATAAACTTAAAGCTTAACCATGGTTTCACATAGTTTATGATCATAATTAGTTCTTGCCTTTGACAATGGTTTAGACTAGTTGGCTATGATAAAAACCTTGTGATTATCCATGATTATGATCTTAGTTAAAACTTGAGACCGAAAGGTGATGGAATTAATGTAAAGATTAACTAGATGATTAGTTGCTTAATGAATGAGAAATCTACTTAGGTAATTAATTGTCCACTGAGTGATAACTAAAGTTAGATCTTAGCTTGGTTTAGATCGATTAGTGGGATCGAAAGAACATCTAATTGGTTTAGGTTTTGCTAATGGTCAATTTAGGCAAATCTAGCGTGAAAGCGTAGGTTTGTTGCTTATGGAACACTCGGATGATAACAAGAGCATAATAAACCCCTTAAATTTGCTATACCAGATTGTAGTTTGGTGTTTTGAAGTTCATAGACTTTTGGCTAGTTTAAATCTTTAGATTATTAATCTAGAAGTTTGTTCGAGTTATCAATCAACCAATCTTCATAATATACTCCGAATCAAGTTTGGAATCTAAGTATGAAGTCTTAATAATCAATTCCCTGAGGATCGACAAAATTGGACTTACTCTATGCTTTTGCTGTTGAGTGTTAGCGCACACCAAGGAGGAGTGGTGTGCGCCATTGTTCTTGCACGAAGAACTTTGGCGCGCACAAAAGGCTAGTGGCACACGCCATAGCTACCCAGAAAGTCACGGCTGTGCAATGAGCTCGTGAGTCGAGCTTTGTCAGACACAGTTGGCTCGCGCCAGAGGTACTAGTGGCGCGAGCCATAGGTGGCCAGTGAGCCTTAAATAACACACGAATCATCAGTACACTTCGAATCAAGCACAAAGGATAATCTGGACACTCAAGTGCAAAGCAAAGCAATACCACCAGCAAACAACAAAGTAGTGCCGTTGCCAGGGAATTGAGTTGATAACGCTCAATTTGGTGAACGAACTTAGATTAGGAAACTTTTTATTTTTAGATAATAATATAATAATAAAAAAACCAAAAGAATTAGAGTTAAATTTTAGACGTTACTTGCAACACAAGTTACTTGAAAAGGAAATTTTGTGCATGCCCTTAACCTGTTCCACCAAAAATCTTCCTTTAGAATTTGAAGTGGACATTACTCGACTGGAAAGGACATTGCGAAGAGAGAAAAGAGAGAAAGTAAGGATGGATCAAAGACAAGAAGGACAAGGAGCAGAAGTTCAAGCTCCTAGAAGATCTTTGATGGACCATGGAAGACCAACTTATGAGGGAGCAAAAATGGGGATCCAGCAGCCAGCTATTGAAGCTAATCACTTTGAAATCAAGGCATCGGGTCAGTTCTACAGACTGCCTAATGAAGACCCGAATGACCATCTTGGAAATTTCATGGAATTAGCTGATAATTTCAAGTATCCAGGAGCGTTTGATGATGCCGTGAAAATAAGAATGTTTCCATATACGCTTAGTGATAAGGCCAAACTTTGGTACAAGCGACTTAAAAGTACACTAATAACCACTTGGGAGAAATTTGCAAATGCTTTTCTGGATAAATATTTCCCATATTCAAAAATAAGCAAGCTCGTCAAGGAGATAACAAATTTTAAACAATATGAAGGTGACTCTTTGAGTGAAACCTGGGAAAGATTTAACGAGTTACAAATAAGTTGTCCTCACCATGGTTTATCAGAGGAGTCGTTGCTCAAAACTTTTTATTTTAGCCTTTTACTAACAACCATGGGAACAGTTGATTCTGCCTCTAACGAAAATTTTCTGAGAAAGGAAAGGGGTGAAGCCTACCATATTCTGGAAGAGTTGGCAGCAAGCAATAGGATAGTCGCAAATGAAAGAAGAAAGCAACCAATGAGAGAACTGAGAGAACTAACTGAGCGAAGTGAAAAGAGAGGAATGATTGAACTTGATGCTTCCTCATCATTTCAAGCTCAATTGGATGTAATGGCCAAGTAGTTATAAGATTTGACTGTAAACAAAATTGATGTTGTTGCTATCCAACATAATTGTGAAGCTTGTGGCAACATTGGCCATGAAATTAGTCAATGTGCCATGATGAACCAACAAACTGAGCCAGTCAACTTTGTTAGTGGTCAAGGCCAAGGAGGAAACCGAATGAGGAATAACCCATATTCTTCAACATATAACCCTGGATGGAGAAATCATCCTAACTTCTCATGGAAAGATAGAAGTAATGATGATAACATGGCAATTGTGCCTGATAAAGGACTACCCTTACGTGCCCCACTATAAGGACCACTACCTGGTTTTCAACCATATGGATTTTTGGGAGAAAGGATGGGGGGCCTAGAGGAAAGATTTGACAAGGTGGAGAAATTCATCCAACAAATTGGAGAATCATCCACTAACCAAAGTCAAATATTGAAAGCTTTGGCAAGCCAAGAAGCGAGGCAAAACAATTTTGAACAATTCCTTAAAGGGCAAGCAACTGCCATGCGTAACATGGAAATACAACTTGGGGAAATTACAAAGGCAAATGTCCAAAGAGCATCTGGCTCTTTCCCAAGCTCTAACGAAGAAAATCCTCGAGGTCATATCAATGCAATTTCTTTGAGAAGTGGCAAAGAATTAGCTTCTCAATTAGTAAAGGAGAATACTAAAGAAAGTGAAATGGTGAATGCTAACCAAGACAAGTTTGAAGAAGTGTCGAAAGAAAAAATCCCGCAAGAGAAAGTTGCAGAGTAAGAAGAAGTTTGCATACTACCACCACCAATGATTCCCATTCTTCCTTATCCTCAAAGGGTAAAGAGAAAATTGGGAATGGATGATAAATTTCTCCGTTTTATGGAGAAAATGAAAGATGTGCAGATTAGCGTCTCTTTTCTTGAGATGATAGATCAAGTTCCACACTATGCCAAGTTTCTAAAGGAACTCGTCACAAAGAAGAGGAAGTGGGAAGATAAAGAGACAGTCACCCTAACGGTAGATTGTAGTTCTCTAATTTTGAAGAACCTTCCTGCTAAGCTTCAAGATCCTGGGAGTTTTACTATTCCTAGTTTTATTGGTGACATTGAGTTTTCAAAATGTTTATGTGATTTAGGTGCAAGTATCAACTTGATGCCTTTATCTACTTTTCAGAAACTTGGGTTGTGTGAAGTAAAACCAACTTCAATGCTTCTCCAGTTGGCAGACCAAACAATTAAGAAACCATTTGGAGTGGTTGAGGATGTCCTGGTAAAGTTTGACAAGTTCATCTTTCCAGTTGACTTTGTGGTTCTGGATTTTTCAGAGGACAAGAACTGTCTACTAATTTTTGGCAGACCCTTCCTTAACACAGCGCATGCTTTGGTTGATGTGCATAATGGTAAATTAGTTCTCCGAATTGGAGATGAAAAGGTTGAGTTTAACATGACAAGTGTGATGCGCCATTCGCTTGATGAAGGGATGTGCATGAAAATTGACATTGTAGATGAATGTATTCTCGAATTCTACAAGGAAAATTTCTCTAAAATTGAGGATAAGGGAGAACAAGAAGAAGATGAGGAAATTATGGAAGAAGTAAAGGAGGAAGTCAACAAGAAAGGTCTACTTGAGGAAGTGGAAATTCATTTAAAATACCGAACTCCACCCTCAATTGTGAAAGCTCCCTCTTTGGAGTTGAAAGAGCTACCCTCGCATCTAAGATATGCATTCTTAATAGATAGAGGAAGGTTACCAATTATAATCTCAAACAAGCTCTCCAAGGTTGAAGAGGATAAAGTGGTTGCAATTGTGAACAAATGAATTAAGGCAATTGCTTGACAAATTTCTGACATTAAGGGAATAAGCCCAGAAATTGTAATGCATCATATTCACATGGAGGATGGAGCAAAGCCGAGAGTAGACCGACAAAGGAGATTTAATCCTAACATAAAGGAGGTTATGAAGAAGGAGGTGATCAAGCTTCTAGAAGCCAGAATTATTTATCCGATCTCAGATAGTGAGTGGGTTAGTCTAATCTATTGTGTTCCAAGAAAGGGAGGAATGATAGTGGTAATCAATGAGGAGGGCGAGCTCATTCCAACATGTACTATGACCAGTTGGAAGGTATGCGTTGACTACAGAAAATTGAATGATGCCACTAGGAAAGATCACTTCCCTCTGCCATTCATTGATCAAATATTGGAAAGAATAGCAGGGTATTCGTACTATTGCTTTTTGGATGGGTACTCAGGGTACAACCAAATTGCAATATACCCAAGAGATCAAGAGAAGACATCTTTCACCTGTCCCTTTGGTAACTTTGCATATCGCAGAATGCCTTTTGGATTAAGTTGTGGTCCAGCAATATTCCAATGTTATATGGAGTCTATCTTTTGGGAGATGAATGAGAAGATAATGGAAATCTTCATGGATGACTTCTCTGTATTTGGAGACTTATTCGATCATTGTCTGGAAAATCTTAATAAAGTATTGGAGAGATGTGAGGAAAAGAATCTTGTGCTTAATTGGGAAAAGTGCCATTTTATGGTAGATGAAGGAATAGTATTGGGGCACAAGATTTTTAAAGTTGGAATGGAAGTGGATAGAGCAAAGACAGAGGCGATAGAGAAAATGGTTGCACCAACCACAGTTAAAGGAATTAGAGCCTTTCTGGGTCATGCAGGTTTTTATAGAAGATTCATCAAGAACTTCTCTCTAATTGTAAAGCCTGTGACAAATTTGTTAGTTAAGGACGTGTCCTTCAACTTTGATGAGCAATGCCAAAAGGTATTTGATGCTCTAAAGAAAGCTCTAGTAACAGCTCTGGTTATTTCATCACCGGATTGGAAACTTCCATTTGAGTTGATGTGCAAGGCAAGTGACTTAGCTTTGGGTTGTGTGCTTGGACAGAAGAAAGAAGGGAAGCTACATGTCATCTACTATTCAAGTAGAGTCTTGGCAGGAGTTCAACTTAATTATACTACCACAGAAAAAGAGTTACTTGCAGTCGTCTATGCTTGTGACAAATTCAGAGCATACTTGCTTGGTTCAAAAGTGATAGTCTATACTGATCATGCAGCTTTGAAGTATTTATTCTTGAAATAAGATGCCAAACCTCACTTGATGCGTTGGATTTTGTTACTTCAAGAATTTGACTTGTTAATCAAAGACAAGAAAGGAGCTGAAAATGTTGTCACAGATCATCTCTCTCGACTAGAGAAAAGCGACGGGATAGAGAAAGATAGAAAGATAAAGGAAGAGTTTTCAGATGAAACTCTGATGACCTTACATAGAGTAGAAGCCCCATGGTATGCTGACTATGCCAACTTTTTAGTTGGAGAATTATTCCTACCAGACTAAGTTACCCTCAAAGGAAGAAATTCCTAAGGGATGCTCAAATATTTGTTTGGGATGATCCATATCTCTTTAAGAGATGTAATGATGGGATGCTTCGAAGGTGTATTGCCGATTGGAAAATAGCTAATATTTTAGAGCAATGTCACAACACTCCTTACTCAGGTCATTATGGAGCAACAAGGACTGCAGCAAGATTATTTGAGTATGGATTCTATTGGCCTTACATATTTAGAGACGCACGTACATATATAGAACAATGTGATCGCTGCCAGAGAACGGGGAATATCTCAAAAAGGAATGAGATGCCCTTATCAGGAATTCTAGAGGTTGAGCTCTTTGACATGTAGGGATTGGACTTTATGGGACCTTTTTCTCACATCGTATGGCAACAAGTATATCTTGGTTGGAGTTGACTACGTTTCAGAATGGGTAGAAGCTTTGGCGTCACCTATAAATGATGCTAGAGTTGTTATCCAATTTCTTAAGAAACTCTTCTCGAGATTTGGAGTGCCACGAGCGATAATTAGTGATGGTGGATCACATTTTTGCAACAAGCCATTTGAGGTCCTACTAAAGAGATATGGGGTAACACACAAGGTGGCAATACCTTATCATCCCCAAACAAGCGGACAAGTTGAGCTTTCCAATCGAGAGCTTAAAAAGATTATGGAAAAGACGGTCAGATCAGCAAGGAAAGATTGGTCAAACAAGCTTAATGATGCCTTATGAGCTTATCAAACGGCATTCAAAACTCCAATAGGAATGTCACCCTACAGGCTTATTTATGGCAAGGCATGCCATCTTCCCGTGGAGCTTGAGCATCGTGCATTCTAGGCAATCAAAACCTTTAACTATGATTACAAAAAGGCCGGTGAACGCAGAATTCTCCAACTTGTAGAGTTGGAAGAAGTACGTGATTTGGCATTCGAGAGCTCAAGACTCTATAAGGAAAAGACAAAGAGGAGACATGATGCCTACATCATTAAGAAAGACTTTAAGGAGGGCCAACATGTTCTTCTCTACAACTCGCGATTGGGACTTTTCCCTAGGAAGCTCAAATCTAAGTAGAGCGGACCATACCAAATTGTCAAAGTATACCTTTTTGGAGCACTTGATCTGCAAGATAACAAAGGGATAATTTTCAAGGTTAATGGTCAAAGGTGTAAAATCTACCTTGGTGGAGACATCATTAACCAAATTGCGGAAGTGCAATTGGTTAATATGTTGTCCAATGCATAAACATAAAAAAAGTCAAGCTGACGACTTTAAATTAGCATGTTTAGGATTTTTATTTTAATTATTTTTCACCTTTATTATTTTACTAATAGGATTTATGTCATCTTTTACATGCATAAAATAGAGAGGAAGAATGCTATGCTCAAAGTATATAAGTTTAGTGCATTTCTTGGTCAAGAAAAAACTTCCAAGAGACATTTGCATTATCATTCTTAGTACGGCGAAAGAAACATTGAGGATTGAGCGCCGTGACCTTTATCATAAGATACGCTCCACACAATTCGTGAATACCATGAGAATAAAAGGTAACTAGAATAGGTTTAAAGCCAAAAGGGTCGCAAGGAAAGGTACGAGTTCATCTTGGTATACCAATTGTGAGTTGTGCATGTTGCAAAGGTTAGAGTTAGATCAGTAAATATAGTGGTCCTCTTTTACCTACAGAGATTAAAGAACAGGATGTTTTGTGCCAAATATATGTGTTTAGTGAGAGTCTTAGTCTTTAGGAAAATCCCGATAGATTTGTGTCTGATCATTTTGAAGCAAGCAAAAGAGACGTTGAGACTCGAGAGATGCAAAGAGAATTTAAAGAGACATTCGAGAGGAACATCAAAGTGTGCATATAGAAGAAGGATGGCAAGATTTGGGTTCTGTCACAAGTGTGGAAAGTTGGAGCACGACGGTGTTTGCAGCAAATATAGTACAACTTTGCAAACTGAGCGAACTGTCCTGTTGTGTCAAGACCCCGTTAAGCTTCATGCTAAAAGGGTTGTGAGACTAGGAAGTTTGTCTTAGTACACGATTGAGGAGCTGTGTGAGCGGCAGATAGCGAAGTTACACCTTTGACGGTGATTGCATCAGAGATAGTACTATACACCAACTGAGCGACTGTGCTAATATGTCGTGACCTCTTTAAGCTTCGTGCCAAAAAGGTCACGATAATTGATAATCCGTCAAAGTATGACCCATCAGAATGGGGCGTTTGGTTTTCAAGCTTTCCAGGAACGTAGCGTACATAAAAGCCAAAAAATCAAAAAAATAAAAAATACAAAAAAATTAGCATAGATTGTTTTTAAGTATTGATTATGTGTTTAATTTCAATGTTGTATATATATACAACAAAAGAATGAGGAAAAACCAAGTCGGAAAATAGATGGTGCGTGCCATCCGCAAGTGGCGCACGCAACTAGTGCACGAAGGCACAAGTGGCACGCGCCATAGGTACTACTGGCGCACAACCCTTGCGGCAATCCGGGTGTGGCTCCCCTTTATTACTTCTCTGACTTATTATTTATTGGCCTTGGTCTGGCCCCCTTTGGTCCGAAATAGCCGTACGCCCTCCTCCATATCCCACTCTGGAGGTAGGAAAAAGAATCCTATATTTTTGGTTGAGTGGAAGTAGGAATGGAGTGGCTCATGCCAGACCTCTCAGCCAAAACCATTTTCCTCACTTTCACTCCCTCCCCAAATTTCAAAACTCCCAAGAACATCAAATCCCCACAAGCCCACTCTTCCATAACCTTCCCCAAGAAAAACCCACTACTTTCCAAGCATTTTCAATGGCGGGAGGTGAAGGAACAAGTCGTGTAAGCTAAAAGGGCAAGAGGGCAAGGACTTCCTCACCACCAACGGAGAATCCTCAACTTTCAGACATCGCCGACCGCTACAACGCTCCTTTCTCAATCTTTCACGATTGGGAAGGGAGGAGGTACACCCATTTTTCTAAGATAGCAACTGTAAGCTACTTTGGGTTTGATATGGATGATATGATGAAATTGGGTTTAGAGAGGGAGTTGAAGAGGATGTTGAGAAATTTTAGATGAAAATACTTTATGAAGAAGGAAGTTCTAGGAATAGAGGAATTGAGCTGTGAATTCTTCACGACATTGACAATAGCTAAGGATAATGGATCCTTTTCCGCTAGGCTTTTTAGCAAAGAAGTCACTATGGAGGAGGATGAATTTGTTGCGCTATTTGAGTTTCAATCTGGGGGATTGGCATTAGATTTTTTACCCTCTTCGTGTGCCCATAGAGCGTGGCATGAGCTCATTGGTTTTGAGCGATATGAGTTTGGGAGTGCACCCAATGCCTTGATCAGGGACCCCTGCATTGCACTGGTACATCAATTCATGAGTCTGACAATTAGTGGGTAGTGGAAAGAGTCGAAAGTTTTTCATCCGTAATTGTATGCTATTTATTGCTTGCTCCATAATGTGGAGTTTAACACATGGATGATGATCTTAGATGTGTTTAGATGGATGATCACTCAGAGACCCACACGTCTTTACCTTGCTCATATAATTGCATGTATTACTTGCCATGTGTTTCCTGATGAGTTTGCAGGGTTCTGAGGAACAATGGTAAGGCCATTGGTGATTAACATCACCAGGCTTTAACACAGCAAGCTCATCACAAAGAAGAAATCAAGAAGCACTGGTAAAGACGTATACCAGTACAAGGCATAGGAAGACTGGACAGCAGTTCAAGAGAGGCTTAGGCAAAGGCCTCCATTACCAGCACAAGACAAAGGGGCAGAGGAGGAGCAAGGTCAGCAGGATCCCAGCCAGCCAGGCCCCAGTGAGCCCGGGCTGAGCCATCAAGGTCGAGACTACCTCGGTGAGCTTTCTTATTTATGTGACCAGTTTACTGCCTTGCAGGTGCAAGTGCAGGATTATATAGTGTCCAACCGTATGAACTGTGATCAATATTATGAGGAGCACGATAGAGAGATGGCAGAGCAGTGAGTCGAGTAGGAGGAGCAGCGAGCCTTTAGGGAAGAGCAGCAGGCACACGCAGCATGGATGCAGTATTGGGTCGAGAACTTTGGAAGTGGTTTCTTCTTTCCACCACAGTCTCTATCACCACCACCACCTCAGGATCCAGCGCAGGATTGACAGGGAGCTCCTACTTCCTTACCCTTTTTCTTTTATTTATTTGTTTATTTGCTTCTTTTCGTGTTAAATTTTTCATTTAGGTTTGTTGAGTGTGTTTGTTTGCTTGTCTTTGTTATTTGCATGCTTGCGTTTTATTTTTGTGTGTTATTTGTGTTTTTGATTGCGTGATTTAGACACCTTGAGGACAATGTGTCACTCAAGTATGGGGGAGGGTTCCTTCTAGGAATCTTCCTTTTTAGGTTGATTTAGAGTGTCTAGGTTGTTTAGGTTTAGACTTGGCATGAATTTATCAAATTTGACCCTCCCTCAAAAATTTTCAACTTGTGTTAGAATTTTATCAAACTCTTAGTTATGAATTTAATTTGAGCACAAAGCCTAGGAATGGGTAGAAACCTCATACTTTTTTTACTAATTAAAATATATATATAAAAAAGTTCAAAGTACAAAAAAGGTGGAGAAAAGACAGTTCTCAAGCCCGTAAAGCCTTGAAGCCAACAGTTTTGGCAGTCAGGCGGGATGAGACTAAAAGCAGAAAAGGGAAAAAAGGCCCCAAACAATCCTGTCAACCAATACAGTGGGAAATAGGTGGGCCAACCATGAAGAGCAAACCGAAAAACAAACAAAATACCATGCAATCAACAGACTGATAGACATGGCCAGCAGAAACACAAACTGCAATGTACATAGGTGCAAGGAACAGGACTAACCCTATTTCTATCGCCCATTGGTCCTGCCATAGCCTGGAGCAGGGAGTAGCCGCATCCCGCTCCGCACATGCACTGGTGATGAGGGTGATGGGAGAGGTGGCACATCGAAGCTCTGCGTACCCACCATGGCCTCGATAACGAGTGTGCTATCCTCTAGCTCCTCTAGCTCCATGATCCTCGGAGCAGTAAGGGGTGAAAGGAGTGGCAGCCGCACGAAAACCCACCAACTCTGTGCTAACCTGCACTGTATCCTCACGGCCGGGCAAATCCTAAGCCAATAGTCTTGGCATAGGAGGACGACCACATGAGGAGGAGCTAGAAGAAGATCTTGCCATGCCTTTCCCCTTTTTGTTGACCACGTTGATCCAGCTGAGATCATCCGAAGGCGGGGAGGCCTGTTTATTGGTCGCACAAAGGATAGGGGAAAAGGTCATGGCTAGTGAGACTGAAGCTGTTAAGGCTTGCCTTCGTGCCGAAAATTTGGCATGACCTATTCGTTCAGGGTCGCCACTAGACCCAAGCTCAATGCCCGGCACAATCACATCAATAGGCATACCCTGCAAAACAGCCTCAAGCAGCAAGCTCGGTGTAGAAGAAGAATCTGAACTCGCGACAAGGCAGTGGACTCTTGCGGAGTAGAGGCACTCCGGTCGTCCGACACGGGGGGACCGCCGCTGGAAGAGAAAGCACTAAAAGTGCTAGCAGCTTGATCGGAGTGGTAGGCACCTCAGGGGGCAGCACAAAAAGTGCCGCCTGCAAATAAGAGACCTCCATAGGATGACCCGCGTCAAGCCCAGGGACAGGAAGGTCCATAGCAGGAGGCAAATCTGCAGGTGGAGGGAAGTCCTCGGGGGCTGGGGGAGCCTCCTATACCTCTGTCTTGGCAAGAGCAGTGAAGGCATTCTCTGTAGAAAGAGCAATATCATCGGCCACCGCGGCCAGTGGGAAATATGGCGTGTGGTTGGGACTAGAAGAGAACACCCTTCCAGTGCCAACACAAGCACGCACAGGTGGAGCAGTAGTCTGAGGAGCAGTAGTCGTCGTGCTCGGTGGCGCAGTCCCTGGTGGCTGCCTCCTGGAGGAGACAAGGCACGGACATGCACTACGCAAGTAGACGCAGACAAAGGTGGAGTCCTGGTACTGGATCTAGACATCAACCTCCCTGTAGTCCAGTATCAGGTTGACGCTAGAAGGTCAAGGCTTGGCTGGGTCTAGCTCAACCAGTACCTGAGCCTGAACACTATTTAACCTATGAAAGGCCTCGGTATCTAGTCTAATCGGCGTGCCCACTGCCCTAGCAAGGCTGGACATGATATCCTCCAAGATGTACTCACTGCTCAGGCCGATTAGCTTAATCTAAGTCCTGGACAAAGTAGATGCTTGACAAGTGGGTTTGAAGAACGGAACCTACTGTTACAAGAAGAGTCTGCCCTGCTGCAGCTTCCACAATCCAGACTCCCAGATACGCTCCTTGTCTGCCGTATCAAAGAACTGGAAAGTGTAGAAGCCCAGCCTAAAGGACAGCATGCTCCAGGTCAGGATGCCCTAGAGTCGCATTAGCTCCGTGCGCAGGCTTGCTGAGGTAAGTGGCTTGGTCCCCTTAGGCAGGACTAAGCAGCCAATAAAAGCACGATCACTAAATGCGTGGCAGGAGCTGGAGATGTCCTTGCCGACGATCAGTGCAGGCTTGTCGCCTATAAGGATGGGTGTCGAGCCTGAACCAGAGAAGGTCCAACTGCCCTGCTGTGATCTAGCCATAGAGGCGTAGGAGGGATACTCTGGTAGACTCTTCTCCCCAGGATGGGTAGTCGCTGTGGCCGTTGCGCCAGCCGGTGCAGAAAATTAGACATGACCTTTAGGCAAAGAGTCACGAACCATGCCTGGCTTAATGCCAGGCTCGCATGCAGCAACAGAGTCCTCAACGGCATGAGTAGTCGGGATGCAAGAGAGACCTGAAAGTTCCTGTACGAAACACAAAATAGTAGGCCAAATCGTCGAGACCTGCGTAGCGGAGGGTGCCGAGGCACGTAGCAAGTCTGGGAAGGTCGATGGGCCAGGTGGGGCGTGGGCCTAGATGATAGTGTCTAAAGCCATCGTGATGGCTGAGGTGGGCATGGGTGGGCCGAGGCCCAGCACAGCACCACAGACAGTCGTCAAAGGTCCAGGCGCGGCAGTGTGGGCTGCGTAGGGAGGCTTGACAGCCAGACCTAGGAGGCTGGCTACGATAGAAGAGGGCCCCGCGATGGAGGAGGATGGCAGCGAAGGGCCCCGAGGTTTCTTAGGGGTCAGGGAGGGCATCTAAAGTGCCGTCGTAGCAAGAGGAGGCATTGGGGACCGGAGGAGAAGGTTGGCAACGTTGCTGGAGCCAGGACCGACATTGGCCAAGCTGGCCGAGGGGGGACCAATGCGGGGGAGGTCGTATGGGCACCAGGGAAGCGATCGGAGGGCGTGGGTGGGTTCGTCCAGGCTAGGGCGGTATGGCTGGGTGGTCAGGAGCCGCCGATTTTGCCAGAGACGATGGTCGGAGCCGAAATCGGGGAAAACCCTAGAAATTGGGTGTTTTCGATTCTAGCCATGGCAGGCGACACGGTTGGGGGCAAAAGAACTGGGGTGACGAGAGGAACCTACTGGTAGTGGGTTGGGCCGTGGTGAGGCCGTACGCGGTGGTGCGTCCATCATCTTTGACAAAGAAAGGGGCCAACGCGGGGGAGACGATCAGAGGATCGACAGACGACAAGGCCAGCATTATTCGGATCGCCTGAAGAAGGCAAAGCTCCTGGTGGGAGAGCGTCGGCATGACAAAGTTGGGAACAGCGCGGCAGCGATGAGGCAATTTGGGAGCACTGTAGCAGCTAGGATCGGGAGGCTCGAAGGCGATGAACAGTGGCACGGGAGGCATCAAGAAGGCCATTGAGAGATGCACCTCAGTGAGGGGGTCACCGATTTGGTGGCCAATCACGATAGCGGGGCCGTCATCACCAGCGATCGGTGAAATGGGAAAATGATAAGGAAAAATCGGGGGCATCGGGTTTCCTGTTTTGGGAAGGGAGGGTGGTCATGTGACCCACCGATCTGACCAGCTCGATAAGATGTAGCTGGTGGTAGTGTCCGTTTGGCCGAGCGTAGCCGCATGCAGCGGCAGCCGGTGAAAAGGAGGTCGGAGGCGGGAGAGCCAAAAAATTGCCCAAAAATTATTTTTTTTATTTAGGTTTTGTTTTCTGTTTTAGGGTTTGGGTAGAAACCTCATACTTGGTTGTTTAAATGAGTGGTTTCGTTATATAGACTAGACTAGAGGGTTTATGATCGAGATTTAAGCCGATGGAAGAGACACCAGTCTCTATTTTTCATGAGGTGCATACTAGTGTTAGTTAATCGAGGCATCCTATTAGTACTTATCGTAGTCTAGGTTGCATGGAAGTTGTGAGAAGACGGGGAATTCTTTGATATTTGAGCCTAGAGCCTTAGAGCCAAAATCATTTATTACCAGTTGCATAAAACAATTTGAGCCTAGCCTTTTTATTGATCTTAGATGAGGAAGCCAACTTAGAGCCTATTATCTATCACCATCTCTACCTTTGACCATCCGATTCGAGGACACATAGGTTGCGCATGTTGGGGATGTATTGTATTGAGAGTAGTTGGTATCTGAAACCGACTTGGGGTATATGGTTAGGATAATTTTTATGGTACATGACATATAGAGAAGCCAAGTTTGCCTAGACATGTGTAGTTTTTATAGTGTGTTGAATGTTTAAAAAAAAGAAAAGAAAAAGAAAAATAGAAAGAAAAAAAAAGTGAAAAGAAAAGAAAAAGAAAAGAAAAAGAAAAGCAAAAGAATGTAAAATTGAATAAGCATAAGTTTCTAGGCAAATCTTGGGCTTCTCGGTACTAGTACATTGGGATATTGGGGAGTTTACTTTTATATACTTGGTGAGAATGTTTTAGAATAGTCGAGTGATTTGGTAGTTATTATATCGAGTCCTCGGATTGGGTGGTTTAGCCACTATCCATACATTTTTATCTCACCCTGACCTTCAGCCCCATTACAACCCGATGAGAAAGTCCCCTGATCATTGACAACTATTGTGACTTTTAGATAATGCTGAGTAGGACGTAGGATGCTTTGAGATATTGACCTGTATACGAGTGATAGGAAAGTTGACCATACACACTACATGAGTGAAACACTTTACTATCCTCGAGAGTTTAACCTTCTAGTGTCTTTTACATAGAGTCAACACTTGTTTAAACAATAGATTGTTGAGGTGTCTACTAGTTCGAAGTGTTTTGTGTTTTGAAATTGATGAACTAACTAGGTTTATGATAGGATTTTGATATAAGTTGATATTTTTGAGGGAAGTTAAGTTTTGATCTAGTCATGCCAAGTTTTTACCTTATTTTATGTTTGTGTGTTCTTATGTGATTTTTGTTTAGTTATGTTTTATCTTTATGAGAGTCTTGCTTAGGACAAGCAATGATTCAAGTGTGGGAGTGTGATGAGTGCCTAAAACACTCATTATTTATGTTGATTTCTTAGGATTATTTCAGAGTTTTTAGATTGTTTTAGTTGATTTTTAGTTATCTTGTGTTAGTTTTCATTCTTTGTGATTTTTAGTTATGTTTGTTATTTCTAATCGTGTTTCTGTGATTTTAGAAGCTTATTCATGGACTTAAGGAGGACGAGTGATTGATGGTGCTAAGGCATGGGCAAGATGGAGCTCACAAAAGCAAGAAGAATAAGGCCTGCCAAGGCATGGCACGCGCCATAGGCACGAGTGGCGCACGCCTTTAGTACTCGAGGAGGAGAGGTCACTCTAACGATGGCTGACGATACGAGTGGTGCATGCCATGATGCTATTGGCGCGCGTCATAGATAGACAGTGACAGAAGTTGGCCAGCCCACTTGCTCTTCTCATTGGCAAACACCTTGGGGCCAAGGCATTCGGGATTTTTAACAGAAGTTGGGCGTGGCAGACACATTAGAGAGACAATGGAGGGAGTAGTTAGGATTTTTAGATTAATTTATTGTTTTATTTACTTTTACTTTGGATTTTAGCTCATAATGACTCATAATGAGAAAATGAGTGAGAGAGAGGTGGAAAAACAACCAGAATGAAAATAAGCCACGAATTATAACTCTCCTCTCTGGATTGGACTTGAAGAAGTGGAAGAAAGCTTCATGATCATTTGATAAGCTTTCTTCTCTTCATTTGGTTTGTCTTGATGTAAGTATGTTGATGTTTATATTGTGTTTTTGCTTAAGCATGAGTGAGTAGTTAATTCTGTGGGTTTGGTACCTAGGTACTAATATGTAATCAACTAATTCGAGGGGTTAAAAACTAATAGACTTATGTTCTAGTTAATGAACTTAAAGCTTAACCATGGTTTCACATAGTTTATGATCATGATTAGTTCTTGCCTTTGATAATGGTTTAAACTAGTTGGCTGTGATAAAAATCTTGTGATTATCCATGATTATGATCTTAGTTAAAACTTGAGATCAAAAGGTGATGGAATTAATGTAAAGATTAACTAGATGATTAGTTGCTTAATGAATGAGAAATCTACTTAGGTAATTAATTGTCCACTGATTGATAACTAAAGTTGGATCTTAGCTTGGTTTAGATCAATTAGTGGGGTCGAAAGAACATCTAATTGGTTTAAGTTTTGCTAATGGTCAATTTAGGCAAATCTAGCGCGAAAGTGTAGGTTTGTTGCTTATGGAATACTCGGATCATAACAAGAGCATAATAAACCCCTTGAGTTGCTTGATTACATAGGTTTCAATGGTATTAAACTCACTTTTAGTTAAATTTGCTAATCCAGATTGTAGTTTGGTGTTTTGAAGTTCATAGACTTTTGGCTAGTTTAAATCTTTAGATCATTAATCTAGAAGTTTGTTCGAGTTATCAGTCAAGCAATCTTCATAATATACTCCTAATCAAGTTTGGAATCTAAGTACGAAGTCTTAACAATCAATTCTCTGAGGATCAACAAAACCAGACTTACTCTGTGCTTTTGCTGTTGAGTATTGGCGCACGCCAAAGAGGAGTGGCGCGCTCCATTGTTCTTGCATGAAGAACATTGGTGCGCACAAAAGGCTAGTAGCACACGCCATAGCCGCCCAGAAAGTCGGGGCCGTGCAACAAGCTCGTAAGTCGAGCTCTGTCGGACACTGTTGGCCCGCGCTAGAGGCACTAGTGGCGCATGCCATAGGTGGCCAGTGAGCCTTAAACAACACACGAATCATCAGTACACTTCGAATCAAGCACAAAGGATAATCCGAACACTCAAGTACAAAGCAAAGCAATACCACCAGCAAATAATAATAACCCCCTGAATCTTATGGTTATGTTGCTGGTTTAGGTACCTTACTTATTTTAATATTCTAAGTTGTTATTCATAGAAAGTAAGTAACTAGTAAACCAATAGCTTAAGTTTGTGATCTTTATATTTGTGTTTTAGACTTTAGATAGTGTGATTAACAAACCAAACTTCATAATCTTATCCTAGACTCGTAAGTGAACCTTAGAGTAGGCCTAAAAACTCAATCTGTGTAGTACGATATCCCCTACTTACTCTTATTGCAATTTACTACAATTCTGCTGATAGATTGGTGCACGCCAGCCCCAATTGGCACATGCTAGGTTTGTTAGTTTGAGAGCCTTTGGCTCGCACCAGGTGCTATTGGTGCGTGCCTGAGCTTTGGATTGGTCGAAGGTTGGAGCACACCAACCTTGTCCGGCGTATGCCAGGCAAACCAAATAAATGACCTATCGTCCATTATTTAGTAGAATTAAGGTAGAATGTTAAACTAGCGAATCGTCAAGTTATAGCTACGGAAGTCCGTAATGTATTGATTTTAATTCTATTCCTCTTACTATATTGTACATTTGATCTCTATTAATTCCTTTCATAAAAGAATCACTAAATTTTCCTTAGGGACTTTACGTAGTTAATAGTGATTACCCTACTAAAGATCAACTGTCTAACAATATTATATCTCCGATGGATATGTTGAGACTTACCATTATACATTGTATATTATGCTTTCTCGATTGCAGACATGCTATCACAATGTATCTTTACAAAGAGGCACCAGTTTGCTTTAACATAGAATATCCTCTTGGATGTTTTTGAGCCATTCAGCTCCTTTCCTAGCTTTGTCTAGTATTATAAACTGTGACTCTATAGTGAATCGAGCTATGGATGTTTATTTGGAGGATTTCCAAGACACAGCTCCTCCTTCTATGGTGAATATATATTCACTCATAGATTTGGAGTCCTTAGTATCTGATATCTAGTTTGCATTATTGTATCCTTCTAATACAGTTGGATATTTAGCATAGTATATATCATGATTTATAGTATGCTTTAAATACTTTTATGGTGTGTAGTTCGTTAGATACTTCAAGCTCCCGATAATACATACCTCAGTTAAGACACTGAGTCCTTTTGATTCTTGGCTAAGTATAGATTTAAATCTATTGGAGTCTTAACCAGAGGTTTGCATTAAGCGTCAAATTTCGTGAGCATGCTTTTCACATAATGAGAGTGAGCCAAGATAATTTTGTTAGCCTTTTTAGAGATTTTTATGATGTCTTCTAGACCCATATCTTTTATGTCAAAGTGATCCCTTAACATGTTCTTAGTTTTCATAATAACCTCTTAGTTTTCATATCCATGTAGAGACATACAATTACATAAGCTTCAGTTGTGGCTTTAATATAAATACATTTATTGCACTTATTGATCTTAAAGGTATACAATAGCATCATTATGTCAAATTTCTCATGCCACTATTTCAGCACTTATTTTAGCCTATATAATGACTTGACTAGCTGACATACTTTATGCTCTTGACCAGTAATTATAAACCTTTTAGGTTGCTCCATGTATATCTTCTTTTCTAGTTCTCTATTCAGGAAAGCTATTTTTACATCCATCTGGTAGATCTTGAGGTTATAGAGTACAAAAATAGCTTTGAGCACTCTAATTGATATGAATCTTGTGATCGGTGAGTACGTGTCAAAAAAATCATATCCTTCCTTTCGTTTGAACCCCTTAGCTACCAATAGAGCTTTGTATTTATCGATTGATCCATCATCTTTGTATTTTCTTTTTAGGATCCACCTACACCCCAAAGGTTTGCAACTCGATATGAGATCTATAATTTCCCACGTATGGTTTTGCATAATGGATTCTATCTCACTATTGATAGCTTCTTTTCTGACAAGAGCATCTAGACTGGATAATACCTCTTGGATTGTCTAGGGTTCATCTACTAAAGCATAGGTTAGATAATCAGGATCAAAGGACTTGGTTACTTTTATCCTTTTACTACATCTAGATTCATCAACTTCCTGATTTGATCCTTGCATAGTCTCGTGAGCCATTTACTTTGGACTTCCTTCCTTTCTTTTCGTATTAGGAAACGTATTATCAAAAAATATTATGTTCCTTGATTCAATGACCATTCCCACTTTAATTTCAAGGTTTAAGATTTGTGAACCAAAAGTTGATAAGTACTACTATCTTGTTCATATCTCATAAAGATGCAATCAATGGTCTTGAGTCCTATTCTTACTTGCTTAGGCTTAGGTACTTTGACCTTTGCTAGGCTCCCTCAAACTTTAAGATAACTTTAGGAAGATTTTCTTCCTTTCTATTACTCGTATAGAGTTTTGTCCCTTTCCATTTATGACAGTTTATGACAGCTTTGCCCTACATGTTTTGAGGTAAGATCGAGTTAATCAATATAGCGGTTGTTTGATGAATAATGCTGTATTCTTGGCAAAGTTCCTCAAACAGAGCTACATATTCTCCTCCTTGATCACTTTAGATTATTTTCATTTTCATGTTGAATTGATTTTCAACCTCATTTTTATACCTCTTAAAGGCATCTAGAGCTTCGTCTTTGCTTTTAAGAGATATACGTAATAGTATCTCATACAATCATTGATAAACATGATGAAGTATTTCTTCCTGCCTATAGTTTCTATATATTTCATATTGCAAGTATCCGTGTGAATTAACTCTAAAGGTATGGTACTTTTTTCTACCGAATGGATAGGTGCTTTGGTCATTAAGATGAATTATCTCTAGGTAACCCTTACCTACAAATTGACCCACTTTAATCAGTACAAACTTACCAACTTCAAATACAAGCTTAAGACTAGCTTTGCTTAATAGTGAGCTAAAAACTAAGTTCTTGCAGATGTCCGGGACATGCATCACATCCTTGAAGGTTAGCTCCTTTCCTGAGGTCAGCTTCAGAACAACCTTACCCAGCCCCATGATCTTGGACATTGTGGAGTTTTCCATAAACAGCTTTTGGCTAGTGATCGGGATATAGCCCCAGAATATCTCTTTCTCCGAGCAAACATGGCAGGTTGCTCCTATGTCCATAAACTACTCTCTCAGATTGTCTACCAAGTTGGCTTTGAACTCTACAGTTAAGAGATCAATCTTAGACGTATCTTCAACTAGGTTAGCCATTCTTTGATCATCCTTCTTTGGCTGGCGGTAGTCCTTAGCCATGTGGTCGAGTTTTTTGCAGTTATAAAAATTGCCCTTAATCTTCTTATTCTTGTTCTTCTTGGACTCTTATTTCTCCTGCTTATCCCCAGACTTCTTTTTCTTCTTACTACATTTTCCCTCGATGAGGTATGCAATAGTCTCAGAGTTGACCCTACCTTGCTTGAATTTAGACTTTTGGTTGTCTTTCTTGATCCTTAGTCTCACGATCAGGTCTTCTATGCCCATGTCCTTCAACTTATGCTTGAGGTAGGTCTTGAAGTCTTTCTAGAGCAGGCAGAGTTTCTCGATTATCGTAGCTACTTAAAAGGACTCATTGAGTTGCACCCATTTGGCTTGGATCGTGTAAAAGATCAACAACAACTCCTGCACTTGGTCGATGACTTTTTTAGAGTTCACCATCTTAAAGTCGAGGAACCATCTGATGATAAATCTCTTCATCCCGACATCCTTTATTTTGTACTTTTTCTCGAGTGAACTTCACAGCTCCTTAGTGGTCTTGGCTACTGTGTAAATATTGTAATGCATGTTGTCTAGTCTATTTAGAACATATTTATGGCACAGGAAGTCGCTATGACTCTACGTAACGAGAGCATTGATCTCTTGTTGATCTGTCTTATTCTCTGCGATCTTCAATGCTTCCTCTTTCAAGAACCGAACCAAGCTGAGTGTGGTCAAATAGAATGTCATCTTCTACGACCACCTCTTGAACTTGGTTTCATTGAACTTTGTTGGCTTTTTAGCGTGGACAATTTCCAATATCGTGGTCACTGCTACGGTGCTAGTCGATGTCATCTTCAAGCACAAAAATCTCGTCTTACGATTGTTGATTGTTAGGATCGGTGTACTTGATTACGAGATTACCCTATATATTTTAGTGCACTATGGGCTACGGCAATTGTCTCCAATATACAACGACTGTTCAGGTGTTTCCAAGAATGTTGTACACGTTTTTTGAAACTTTCGGGCAAACCCTTATATACCCAAAATTTTCAGACTCGGATTTTTTATATGAAGAACAGGGGTAGAGAAGAAGAGAGACAATACAAGAAGTATGCAATTGTTGTTGAGATGAAAAAAATGACAAAGCAAGTCTTCTCTTTATAGTATACTAATGAACATCTTGAAATTGTCCAAAAATCACCATTCCAAAAAACATGTCAATTTTTTATTTTCTTCCATTTTATCTATTTACTTAATTATTAACAAGCTCGTTTACTTTAATTTTTACTTCTTAAAATCCAAATAACACTAACAATATTTACGTTGAAACTTATGCGTCACAGGAAAATATGGTTAATATCATAAATATCACTAAAAACAACATATTCAATAGTACAATGAATTCTAAGTATCATAAGTGAATCAAAGGTCGTCTTAAATAATATTTTAGTTTCCGTGAAAGATCATTATTTAACTTCTAAAACACCATTTAAACTTAGGATTAAACCTTTATACTCCATTTAGTTTTCTTTCTATTTTCATAATATGGATGAAATTATATCATTTATTTTTCATTGAGTTACGTGTCAACAATGCCACCATAAATCTGCCACTTAGAAACATATAAAATAGTAAAGATATTAAATTGAATGAATGTCGTAAATGACAAAGATGAAATTTTCTATTGATAGATTTTCAAAGGCCATGTGAAATAAGTTCTAAAGACTATAAGTGAATCAAAGATCAACTACAATAATTATTTTATGTTTCATAAAATAATTTAAATTTAGAAGACATAATGTAAACTTGGAATAACACCTTATCTATTTTTTCCTTTTTATACTATTTCATTCAATCGAACCAAATTATATCATTCGGTGTTGAGTGAAGTATGTCACTAAATGACATCATCAAATTTTTACTTGATAAAAATTTAAGAAATATAAAGTATATTAAGTAAAAAGGAATTATTAAATGATCATGAGTAACTTTCTATTTATAGAATCTCAAAGTTCATATGAGACAAGTTTATAAGTGAATTCAATGTCATCTATACAAATTATTTTACTTTCTACAATAGGTCATTGATTTCAACGTAGAAGATTGTAATCCAATCAGGTACTTTGTCCTTGAACGCCTTCACATGATATATGTCCAACTCTTTCTTCTTTTAAAGAAACGTTGATTTCGTCTAGTGAATTCCAACCTTATACTTAAAATGAATTCTTGCCCATGCTATGTATCTACATTTCATAGTCATATTTAAGTTAAAGTTTCTGCATAACAGAAAAATATTGTTAATTTCATAATATCACCTCAGAAGTAACATATTCAACCATATAATACATTTTAAGCGCCATAAATGAATCAAAGGTCATCTTCAAAAAAAAAACAATTCACGCATTTCACGTTCCATGATAAATCATTAATTAAACAAGTAAATACCATTTTAAATTGGGACTAAACTTTCATACTCCGTTTCTTTCTTTCTTTTTTCTTTTTTCATAATGTGGACAAAATTATATCATTCGTTTTTAGGTCGAGTTATATGTGAACAATAATACTATCAATCTGCCACATGGTACAAATTTGAAAAATAGGGAACTATTGGATAGTTAGTTGAACGGATCCATTGCGTATGGTCTAGATTATAGCCTAGATCTTGAATGTTTGAAATGAACTCAGATCAACCAAAATATACTCAATATTTTTTTTTTGTTAAATTATCCAATTCTATCATCAACTCACATAAACATCTCTTTTTTGAGTAATATGAAAGTCACCTAATTATTGTATGGTACAAGGAATAAAATCGAAGCCTTTTAAAATTATCTTATTTTCCAAAAAATAAACATCTAGATTGTTTTCATATATACTTCAATTATTATATTATTTCGCCCTGCCACGAAGTATGTAAATAAAATTGGATGTACAGTAGTTGAAGTAATTTCACTCGTTCTGCTATGATTGTTTTCCCACGTTTTTTTATAAAAAAAAGAATAGGGTTTTAAGGAGGCCTTGTCAGTGCAACCTCGTTACATATAGGAAATCTACGATTTTGGATAAAATCGTGATCCAACTTGCTTCTTACTAGGATTTCGGACTTAACAAACCCATTATATGTTTTTCCAAAAGGTTTCAATGTACATAATCCACCATGAACTTTGTTGAGAAGATACCGTCAATTCAAAAGATAGAACGGTATAAGTTCCAGACTAGTCTCTAACATTTTGTTTCTTTCTGTTTATACCAGAATTCCTGGCAACCTTCTAACAAACCCAACTAACTATTTTTCCCGCCACTTCCAACAGCCAAGATGACGTGGCATCTTGGATGCTTCTCGGTTCTTGTTCCCCGATGGACCATTTCCTTTAAAGCCCAATAATCAGCCCACGCGAAGGCCCAGTTCCTAGCAACTTCATGGTCTGGCCCAGTTCCACGATTTTTTTTTTTTTTGCATCGTTTGGTGTTTTAAGTAAAAAAAAGCATTTTGAGTCATCATTCCACTCGATCCATAGTTCCTCAATTTCTATATATATTTTTGGTTCATGGTGTACTCACTGATTTAAATAATTCATGTTGAAATCAGGTATGATTTTTAATAAAAATTTATACTTATGCCATCAGAAAGAATGCCAATCCAAATCGGCATGTCGCAAGTTATATATGCATATTTATTAATCGGCATGTCAAAATTCCATATGATCATCGTCATGATTTAAATCGAACATCGAGAGTGGGTTCAAATAGCCAGTTCCTATCTCCTGGAAAAGTGACCACACAATCTCCGGACAACAATCGCGATATCTTCTGAGCACAGAACCGGAGGCGGGTGTGAATGCACGAAGAGCAACTAACTTATCTCCGGGGGGGAGGGGATTTGTTGGTGTGCAAGGTGACTCTCGGTCTTTTCAATGGAATACTTGAGGGATATGTTAGCATGGAGGCGTATACTTGGTGTGATAAATTATCTAGGTGTGGTTTCGTCGAACCCGCAATGAGAGATTTAATATTTCGAGGCTGTAAATATGTATGATTTTCAATCATTAGAATAAAAATTTACTTATCAAATTTAAACTCTCTTACAGGGTTCAAATCTCGTAGATAAAAATATTATTGCACTCCTAAATAAGCCACACAAAACTCTAGTGCTACAACCCTAGCAACAACCGCGTGTTGCTGAAATTGCGTATATTGTTGAACCACGTTGATCAAATCTGTGAACTAGAGGTTGATCGAGGAATTCCTCGATCAACCATGAGATTAATTTGTCGTCAAAGAATGCAGAATATTATCTATTCAAATTTAGCTAAATCAAAATTATTAAATTCGACTTCGAAAAGATTCCATTTAATCAAAATATTTTTTTTAATTATTCCGAACCAAAGAAATTCTTGGGGCAGTTCGTCTTATTCAGATATTTATTAACTGGAAATGACGTATTAAAATTCAGTAGCAAAAGTAATGTTTTGTGTAGTTTTGTACTTGTTTGGAGAAATAAAGAAGTAGTGAGTAGAATTCCGACAATTCACGAGGTGTGACACGTTTGTAAAATTGATTGTAACTTTACTTAATCATGTTTAGGGGATTTGACTTTATTATGACATTATTGTTTAATGTAAGGTCAATTCCTGACAACGACACTAATGAACAGATTAGCTTTGTCATTAATCCACTTTCTCGCGTGACTCTTAGGTCTTACTAGAACAAGAACCGATTGGATCGAAGACTAGTTTATTCTTAATCATCGTCAAAATGTTTTATCTCTTAAAACAAATTTTGGTTTTTTTGTAATCTTTTTATTTTTTTATTGAATAAGAAACCATTTCGTAAATTGTCTTATATGGGTGAGCAAACTTTTAGAAGTTTGAACATTCTTTCGGCTATAAAAACTGGTTGAAGACGGTCCATGATCAGCTAAGTGGAAATCTTTGTTGGACTAAAGAATTAGAATGGCTTAAAATAACGTTTATCTCTAAGAATTTAGTTTTCATATACTCAACATACGAATAATTCTGGTTCAAGCCATGTTGGTATAATATGGTCGTAAACCTTTTCTAATCGCAATGGGATTCAATTACTCGCCGATATAATATTATAAAAGTTATTTTTAATATCAATTACAAGCGAAGAACCTTTTTTAGGGGAAGCGAGCGAGCTCCATTGGTTGATACTCGTCCATATCCATCACATCACAAAATGAGAACCTTAAGCTGTTTAAGTCAATTACGTTACAAATATCTTGAAGAAGAGAAAAGCACACAAAAAAATAAGGGTAAATTACATCTGGCCCCCTCGGGTTTGGTATATTTAACGCTCGCCCCCCTCCTTTTCTAAAATCGATTATAAAACCCCTCCTGTATGGAAATATTGTACGAATCAACCCCTCATGCCGGAATCGGAACATTTCTCCGGCGAGGAGTCACGAGAAATGACAAAATTACCCTTATACTAAAAACAAAAAATTACAAAAATACCTCCTCCTTCCTCCCTCCTCCCTCTTCCTCCTCCTCCCATTCTCAGAAAATTATATCAATCGAAAATCTAACCAAAAGAGAAAAAAGGACCCTAACAGATTCCAATCGAATCGTCCCCTATCGGAACCCTAGAAATTCAATCAATTAGAACTCACAATTTAATCCAGACGACGGCTTCCTCTCCTCCTACTCCAAACGACAGCTTCGGGGACGAGACGAAGAGGTCCATGGGATCTCAACTCTGGCCGAGAACACCAATTGCTATGGGATCTCAACTCCTACTATAGTAACGAATGGGGCACCTACTTTTATTTTGGTGGGCCTGGGATTAACCAAGGCCGAGAGGAGGGAAGAGGGTTGGAACCTTTGATGACCCAACCGAGCGCGAAGAAGGATAAGCCGGCTACGATGGTGGTGCCCCAAGCATGGGAGTAGCACTTGCTGTACTACCTGATTGCGAGTTCGAGTACTTAACCCTGTTCCCCGTCGGGAGTTGCCACTTACCGGCTTGGACACTGAGTTCGGACTCTGGTCGCGACGGCATCGACGAGTGGGGTTGTGGAGCGGTGGGTTTTCGAAAGTCGGCCATGGTTAGACTTTAGAGAGCTGAGGGGGTGATGTGGAGCGGTGGGTTTTTTGCTGCTTAATTTACTATATAGCTGAGAGGGTTTTTTGTTTGCCGATTTAGATCAGCTTTGGTTTTTTGTTTGTTGCTTAATTTACTTAGAGAAAAACGTAAATTCTAAAGAGCCCGTTTCTTCAGCTTTGGCTTGTAAGCCTTTGATTTTCTATGAAGAAGGGTGGCAATGAGATCGTTGAGATATTTGCATAAAAGAAGAGGAAGAGTGGGTTCGCTGTTGCAAGTTTTATGGCTGGATGTGATCGATGAGGGTTTATGTTTGATGAAAGGGTTGGAGTTCATGGGTATTTATGTTTGATGAAGGGGTTGGAGTTCATGGGATGGTGACATCGTTTTGGGCTGTCTGAGGAGGAAGTTTGAGGGAGAGGGAGAGGGAGAGGGAGAGGGGAGAGTGGAGAATAATTTTGTTTTTTAGTATAAGGGTATTTTTGTCATTTCGCATGTCTCCTCGCCGGAGAAATGCTCCGATTCCGGCATGAGGGGCTGATTCGTACAATATTTCCATACAGGAGGGGTTTTATAATCGATTTTAGAAAAGCAGGGGGGCGAGCGTTAAATATACCAAACTCGAGGGGGCCAGATGTAATTTACCCAAAAAATAAACTGTATCAGGCGGTGTGTTTCACTGTTTAGAAATGTGTGCGGTTGACTTTGGGAGAATTAAATTACTTAAGAAAAGATGTACTTGGACGGAGATTGACGAAAACTCATGTAAGAACATCATTGCATTTGATTAGTAAAATCTCGTATTTCTTCTGGCTGATGTCCGTTCTTGGTAATGGCATCCTCGTCCGGCTATATTTTTTCAATAGTATCAATATCGAGATAATTATTCGATCGATTAATTTTATCTAATAATTCAAATATAATAATACTTTTAAAAATTATAAATCTCACTAAATATTTAGTACTACTATATTTTCAATAATTCGAATTATATGCCTTCACTACTTTCACTCTTGCACATCACAAGTAGACACATGGAGGTCACCATTTTGTGTCTAATGTTATGAGTTTGTTTATTTTGTCTGTTTCCACACCTCATGCTTAGTCAATTGTGACATCACCTTGATGAACTCGAGGTTTCAGATATTCAGTTTTTTTTGTGTGGATAATAATGAGATCGAAGATTCTTCATTATTTTGATATATCACAGATTTTATAGAAAGTATCAGTGTTAGCATCATGTGATACGATCGCTTAACATTAGTTTGAAACGTTTAAATTTTTTTTTTTCCTTTTAAAGGACTCAAGTACTCGTTATTTGATAAGAATGCCATGTTCATGAATAAACATAGATGATGACCTGGCGTGGAAAGAATATCCAAGAAAAAAATATCAAAACAGTCCAATTTGAGGCGTGGAGAGAGAGCGCGCTTAGGTATGAGAATGAAAATGATATTGAAGGTGATCGATTTAGTTGGTAAGATATCTATTTCAATATTATAATCTATCAACTAAATTTATTCAATTTTCACAATAAATTTTACTCACTACAGATGCGCTGAAAGTTAGTCAACCAGTAAAAAATTTGTATTCAATTAAGATGCAATAGAATACAGAATTCAAGACTAGTAATTAGAATGTAAACCATCCATGAAAAACAACCTAGAGCTATTCTCACAAAATTAAATATGTGAATTCCAAAATGGATTAATTGTTCTTAAAAATGATCTAATATTTGTGGTAAGGTAAATTTTGCACCAAGAATTACATCTTATTAGAGTTTGAAGCCATGTTTTTCGTCAAACCATTTTATACCTTATATCCCTAGAGCAAATATTTTTCGGTATTGATTCGATAGTATTCAATTTTTATTAATGACGAATTATAAAAAAATAAGGGCGGCTATCCTTCAAATAAAAATAATGTAGGTGGCTGCTTTATTTTGAGTGGAGTATTAAACAACGTGACAACTCCACCATGCCTGTGAAGTGTAACTAATTAAGCCTACCGATCGCCGTCAAAAGGATATTTGTACCCCTTGTATATCTTCACTATTCTTAAAACAGGTTCCTAAACAAGCAATGTATCCTACTTGGACTTGTCTACTTACTACTTGCTACTTGCTACTTGCTACTTGCTTCTTGCTATATGTACAACAATCTCCACTAACTTTTGTTGATAAGAAGATTTTTATTGTTCTTTGTGATGTATACGAATGATGAGCTTCCTCTTACTTGAATGCAGTTGTAAGCCTCATCTTAATCTTGACGTGGTAACACTAATCTCCATTAACTTAATTCCCCTACTAATTACGTACTAATGTACAACTTTGTGCCTTAGTAATGAAGGCAGTAATAAGGGACCTGGGTAACACCCCCGTTGATTTCGTGTTAATTTGAACGTAGTTAATGTTCATAAGTACAAATAATAGGACAGGGAGAGAGCTTTCGGTTTGAAATTATTGATTGTAATCACGATTAACGAACAATATAACACATTATCGAATGGCAATTTTAAAAACCTTGTCAGAACCTAATGGAAATATGTACTAACTAGGCAACTGTAGGCCAAATGATTAGGATGTTGAAATTTAGACAATAAGATGAAACAAAGATAATTATTTCATTACAAGTCATTTTCAACGTTCTGACTTGAAAGGGCTCCGTTTGGCTCCCAGTTGAAAGAGAGGAGGGAGGAGAGAGATAGACAGTGAGACCCAGGTGTCGTGGCACGCGTGCACCCCGGTGGACCCCACTCGTTGACCTACTTACCGGAGGTCATACTTAGTGAAGCAAGTGGATATTTAATTAACAAATAAAGGAAAGGGGAAGAAATATGAGGCAAAAGTCTTTCTCTGGTCTTTCGTTTTTCTTGTTGTAGGGTATTTTTTTATTTTGATTTTTTTGTGAAATTTTTTCAAATCCTATTAAAAAGATGAACCTTTTAAAAAAAAAATTTTATTTGTGGATTCAAATCCTAAAAATTATCTTCAAAAAATTAATTTTTTTACAATTTAAACTCGAGTATGTCTAAATTTTTTATTATTTGATCTAGTTCTTCTTCTGGTTAATCAACCGTTGTTTTCTTTTGCATCAAGTCAAGATTTGCTTGTCTATTTTCAATCTTTTGTATTTTATATTCTGCACAGTTCTTTCGTCGTTTATTTTACACCCCAATTTGACACGAATGGCTAAAGTGTAGGTGTTAGTGGCTGTCCATTTCAATACTTGTGTAAACGCACACTGTAAATACTTTATCTCATAATCTGTCCAAGAATGATTTCCTGGATGAATGTGTGCACGCCCTTTTGTTTCTCATTATTAACAGTTACTGCGCCGATTAAGATTTAGTTAACAACAACATGGGAATAGCAATGTTTGAAAACACCAATAGCAATGTTGAGTAAAAGTTAATTCCGGAACTGATGCAAGGAATAAGACGAACAACTATCTTAATCTGAAGCTTGGTTTTGTAGACGTGGCGGAATATGTGATAATATTTTTCATTGTAGTTATTTATGGTTCACTTTGTACTACAATCTTCCTAAACGAAATTTAGATTTGTATATTTCAAATATTTTGATTTTACGATTGAGATTTAAATTTATAGAACTGGATTAACATGTAGAGTAGATCTATAAAACCAATATTCTTGTTTATCAACGGAATGTATTTTATCAAAAATCATAAGTTATGGGTAAAAACAAGATAAAAAAATATATATATTTACCGAAAATGAAAGTCTCACGATGTCCTTCAAAGGAGGTATTTCGTGTTAAAAGAAGTTTGAACTCAACTTTGTCTCACGTATTATACAATAGAGAAGTTGTGAATTGACTGCATCGTAATCGACTCACTCATATAACATTAGAGAGTATATGTCGCCATGAAACAGAGGCCAAGAAAATAAATTTAGTTTCTGACATGGGATTGCAACTAAATGGATGGCAAATTCGTATACGTATCCCTGTGCTCGAGACAGGAAAGATCCATAGGGTGCTTATGCTAATTGCACTCACATGAGCACACAAATGCGTTTGACCTCCCCAACCAAATTTGACTTGAGCAAATGTCAAAATGATCCTAATCTTTGACTAAAAAAATTAATTTATCTCTAAGTCACAAATAGTGATTCTTCTCTAAAATGAGTCAATGGTTGGGAGATGACAGATGTTAAATTGATGTTTTCGGATTGATTTATTGAAGAATGATGAAATTAATATTGGAAAAATAGAAATAGATCTGTGAAAAGCAAAACCATGATGTTTGAACACCCTCAACAAATAATAATGAGAGGAAAATATATATAAGAAAAACGATATAAATGATATAGTAAAAAATTTACATCCACATAATTGAGCCGATCGAGATATAAGATACACATAATCCCTCAACATTAAGCCTATTGAATAATGAAGTCAAAAGAATTTACAACCCTATGCAAAATAGGAAAGACATTCTAGCACAATTAAAATTTGGAATAAGTCGTAACATTGTTATTGTCGTACGACTTTGGGATAATGGTATAACTAAGTGGAGGAAACCATTTTTCAGACAGAAACCCATTTGTATTACTAATTAATATTTTAGCCAACTGTGATAATATAACCTATAGTTAATGGAATCGTGATTTCACCAACAAATTACATTTAGCGACCAATAAATTTGTTTTGGGGACTCGTGGGGGTTCTCCATTGTGCGTTAGTAGACAGAAATTGACACTCCCACTATCGTTTGACATTTTGAGATTTGAAATAACGTCAACCTTTCTTCAGGTAGTCAACCATTTAAAATTAAAATTTGAGTGATCGTGAGGAAGTCAATTGTCTTGTCTTCTTGATCAAATCAAGCACACCTACTTCTAGAAATAAAAAATGTCTACCATTCAGTAACACCACATCTATGTGTATGAATGTTGACTAATGTCTCGGAGATAGAGGTCTGACATTTAATTATTTTGGATCCGTCAGATTCAAAACATTGAATATTAACTGCTTCCTATAATTTGAGATAGAAGTTCATCTATATCTATATTGAGTCATGTCTGGACCAAAGTTTGGACGATTTGTTTCAAATATGACACAAATCTGATCATCTATTGCGCTTGCCATCAAATATGAAATTATGTGTGACTCGTACATAAAACATGCGTGATGTCATGCCTTAGTATGTATGCAATTCAAATACTTAAAAAGCTCATTTGTTATAGGTAGAAAATACATAGGAATGACAGAAATGGTAAACACATGTACAAATCAACGGTAATAATTATTACTAATGGGAAAAAATATAAAGGATTGTAAATGATGTTTATTCAAAAGCTCTGCACGGATCAATTTGAATGTTATCTACGACAGGTTAAAAGACCAATTCAGAAAATTAATGTTTCAGAAAAGTAAATTCCCAAAATATATGAGGTACTCTGCTTCTAAGGATGACATGACATGAAGGAATAATTTCTCAAATGACAAGACTATCCTCTCTTTTTTTCAGTGTATGATTGGCCAGTTGGCTTTAGTATTAGTGGAAACTGACCTGGAATGACTTGATTGGGCGTACAACAACAGGACACCATATATATGCTTATCTCATAAATAACCCAATATTATATTTCCAAAGGAAAAGCAACAAGAATGGAACAATTCCGAGGGTAGGAAAATGCAAACTTTGAGAAAGTTTATTTTTATATAAAAAAATTCAACAAATTATTCAATTTGAAGATGACCTTTCCTTTCCTGTGAGTAATCACTACACCAAGAAAAAGGAATTTTCTCAACCACCAACATTCTAGCTATTTCATCTTCTCATCACTACATCAAAGAAACTTGTACCTTCGTCTGAGAATAACAACAACTAATGTTCTAATATGATGTTAAAAGTTGTATATTCGTCCCAAAATCTCAAGATAATAAATACACAAATTTTCACAATTATATATAAATTCGTCAGGCTCGCAATTAGTTATGCGATAACCTCAAATCTTCACATACCGATACATGTGTCCATATACTTATGTAGTCTCATACTATAAATACTGCAAGATGTAGCTATCCGTTTTCTATCATTTTATGTAGGTTATGAGATAGAGCAATTTGGATACCCCAAGAAAATTAAAAGCTTCAAAAGACAGACACAAGATAACCCACAAATAAAGCTAGCACAATTAAGCTATAGCATTCCAAGTGCTACAACTACTGCACAAATAAAAGACCTTTCCTCTCGCTCACTTTTTTGTGCCCAGTAGAACATCTTATAAACTTAGCCATGGCTGATGATCATCAGCAGCAGTTCAATTCTGGCACACACTGGTGGGATAGGAGCCGGTTCGATAACACGGCCGGTGGTTCGTCATCTTCCTCTACAACTACTTTAGGGCTTACAAGCCTTGGGGGCTTTCCTTGGACACATGAGATGGGAGATGTCAAGGGAAGGTCTTCAATGGATTCAGTTTCAGTTTCGGACAGCTCAACTGTGGAGTTGCATATGATGGGTTTAGGCCTCTCTTCCCAAGCCATGGATTGGAACCAATCCCTAATGTAAGTTAAACCCTAACAGTAAGATTGTGCTAGAATCTTTAGCCGTATAATAATTTGTCATATTTTTATTGGTTTGGTATACAGTAGAGGTGACCATCAAAAGGGAGAGAATAGCTTTCGCTCCATGCTCCAGGAGAACTTGAACTCGAGCACTAGCTACCAACAATCCGAACCCGGAATGGGATCCTCGCAACAAATCCATTGGAGGGATCATCACCATAACCACCACCAAATGAGCCATGGATTCTCACTTGACCAGCCACAGTTTAGACCTCATGGGAGCTCAAGTGATAGCACAGTGACATGCCAAGGCTTGCAAACAAGTTTCCAAATAGACTCGCCGGCCGCCATGTATGGAGGTCCAACCGCGGTGTTCCAAGGACTGTTGGGAGCGGAGAGCCAGCATTCTACGTACCAGAACCGGGCCACGCCTATCACATACCCATACGGAGGGAGCTACGTAGGACTCGGCACGAATGATCAGCCCCAGCAACTGTTGCCAGCCTCATGGTCTAATAGTAAAGTGCCTCAGCTACACTTCTCCAATAATGCTCCCTTTTGGAATGCTTCGACGAGCAGTACAACCATTAGCGATGTTCGTCCTAGCTTCTTCCCTTCTTTACAACCTCAGTTTCCTACATCAAGTTTTGAAGAAAAACCAAAGGTATGGTTTATATACTTATGAAATGTGACAATGATCAATCCTAATATTATTAATTACCAATTAGTAACTTGGTTGAAAATAATTGCATGTTGAATTTAAAAACGTACTACTTAAAGTATTCTTTTGTAGTAGATAATCGATTGGTAATATGAAGATTCTTTATTTGAAATGTACACGATTCGGAGATTGTAAAGTGTGACATATTCGATTACACTAATGTTCCAGAAAAATATATCGGAAGTACGGGATTCGAGTGATGTACCAAAGAAAACTGGGAGCGAAACATCAACGAAGAGGCCTAGAAATGAAACCACATCCCCCATGCCACCCTTTAAGGTAGACAGCTCATATAATTTTGATTGATGCAAACCCTTCTGTGTTGATATATATAAGATCGATTATAACAAAGAACTGCTGTTAAATTTGTATTTCCCGGTTTAGTAGATAACCGAATATTAATTAGTTTTTTTTTTCATATATACACAGGCAAGGAAAGAGAAGATGGGGGACCGAATCACTGCCCTCCAACAATTAGTCTCGCCTTTCGGAAAGGTAACATTAGAAGCTTTTCTCATTGGTTTCTTCTTACATAGAGAGTGGTGTGCAATTTTAAGTGCATTCCTGATTCATAAAGGCTTACAATTATAGTTACTACAAATTTATTATCTCAGATTTCTCTCTTATTTATTTATTTTTCGGATTTGGTTTATGCAATTTCGGCAGACAGACACGGCCTCGGTGCTCTCTGAAGCCATTGAGTATATCAAATTCCTCCACGACCAAGTCACTGTAAGACATTGAGTGTCCTTTACCGATTACTTTTTTATTAAATTTTATGTTCTTTTGGTTAATAATATATGTTATTTTGGCACTAATTAATTTAGATTCATCTGGATATAATTTTTGTTGGTATCATTGTTCTCCATCAATTATTAAACAGTGGTGCATTTTAATGGCTCAAATTTTCTTACTGGTTGACCCATTAATTGGTTCTTAAATTTTATGTTGTGCATAGAAGGAGATGCCAAGTTAGAATCAAACTATTATTTTTTATTCAATTATATCAAGCAATTTTAATCCTGACATTTCCCTCCTATTATATATTCCAGGTATTAAGCACCCCATACATGAAAAGTGGAGCTCCCATCCACCACCAGCAGGTAAATTATTCATATGTATAAGCCTCCAAGATAATATGATTAGTAACGCTTTATTGCACCCAAAACATATCAAATAATTCATAAGTCCGATATCTCTATTGAGTCGTAACTATTTGAATAAGATACTAAGATTCTAGAGTTTGGTTACTGTCCTTGTCATTTTCCTAAGTATAACCCTTGACATGCCTTACCTGATCCAAATTTTTAGCAGATTTCAGACAAGTCCAAGGACCCAGAAGGACACAAACAAGATCTTAGAAGCCGAGGATTGTGTCTAGTACCGGTGTCCAGTACTTACCCGGTGACACACGAGACAACCGTTGACTTCTGGACACCTACATTTGGAGGAACATTCAGATAGCATCAAGGGCCACATTTTATATGTGGTTCAATCTTGAACATCCATGGATGAAAAAAAAGAACAGATTCCATGCAACTAGAGTATGATCTTATGAAGACCCCTATCCAAGTTGGGAAATGATGGATCAATTTGAATGATGAAAAAGTATAGATGACCCGTTTGGAAGTCTTACTTACTTAGATGCTAGTGTTGGGCCAGTTACAGGCAAAATGATGCTAGGGCTGGGCCCGAATGATTCTGTTGTATTAGAAGTATACTAACTGTTGCAATAATAGAAGAATCATGTTGCTAATTAAAAAACATGGGGTTGGGAGAATGAGGAAAAGGTGCTGGTTTTAGGGAAAGTGTCACAAGATTAATATACATTTACATTTAATTGTTGCTATATATTAGGTTGGAAGGTAATACATAAATTGGCTTTTGCTGTTTCTTCCACCATTGTTTCTATAGCAAATAGACTACAGAAATGGCACTTTCATTTTATTTTCTTTTGGACATTTACTAAACTGATTATTATAATGTTGAGTCAATAAATAAATTATATAGATTAATTTGAGATATTTGATTACCCTAAAACAATATTGTTTGAGTTGATGTAAGAAAATCGTGGTATCTTTTTATTGCTTTAGAGAAAGGAAAGGAGGGAATAAAAGGGAATAATTGAATTCCAAGAATAGGACAGTGAGAGTGTGGGCGAGTATGTCAATCGATTGGAAATGTCACTTTTAATTTGTTTATATGTTTGGAATATAGTTAGTGGAGGTCAGAGGTGGCCTACACCATTCCCTTTCCGGTTATATTTTAAAGCCTTTTCTTGGTTTTAGCTGAATTCTCCTGAAATATCTTATGCTATTTAGGAATGGGAGATATGTATAGATTCTATGCTTCTTTGCTTTTCATCAAATGATCTCATCGAGGAGCTTCTGTTGGAAGGAAAGGAGAACACTTTTTATTTTTATTTTGAAACTAGGTCATTGTTTGGCGTCCAATGAATTAAGTTCTTTCTAACGAATACTAACATAGCTATATTCTTAAGACTCGGATTTCATATTTCAAAATTAAATTATAAAGATTCATACAATGTGATCATATTGCTGGGTAGTAAATTCAACAGCAGCTGATCTAACAACTTCCATCTAAATGGACTCTTGTAATTTGATCATGAGAATGAGTCTCAATTGCATTTGAACAAATGTAGATGTGAACAAAATGGTACAACTTGCACGGTTTTGGTCTGATGACGAAAGATTCTCGATTTTGCGATTGTCTGTGGCTTATTAAACATAATAGATATAGGTTTAGGTTGAGTCTCTGGCTTCCAGATACGTATAAATGTATGAGTGGAAATTCAACTATTAAGCCCAAGTATAGATACGTACTGGTCATAATATCATAAAGGGGCGTTAGAATTTAATAGAACGAGTTTTCTCCTCATATGTTGTTTGATCGAACCAAGAAAATAGTTGTCCCAAAAAGTGTCTGGGTATATAAACGAGGTACAGGTCAATCAAAGCTTCATCTGAGTACAGCTTTAAACTCTGGAATTACACTCTGATTTCTCTGGCTTCTGCCACATGTTTGACCAATTTCTACCACAAGAAAGCAAAAATTACTGCAGTGTTGGTAAAAGTGAATGACAGTACTTACCTTTCTCGCTTCTATGACCTCTGATTTCTGCACAACATTTGTGAAAGTTGTCTGAACACACACCTTTTCGAGTTCTATAACTACCTTTCAATGCTCAAATCACTAAATGAATTAGTAGTTCCGTTTTGTGCATTAGTCGACCTAATTCCTTTCCGATATGGGTTTGTTTCCAGAGCGAAAAGATAAGTAAAGTAATTATGTTTTCAAGTTGAAACATAAGTAATAAGTATATGGTCCCTTTATCTGTCACCTTTTAAGAGAGAGTCACAGTTAAATGAGCTTTTCCTCTGTTGCCCTGCAAAGATGAGCTACTATAGAAATTGTGGGAAGTGCCTCTAATTTTTTGGGATTGGTTTCTGGCACAATGACTCCTTCACTTATCAATCAGTTACCTGGAATGACATTTCTTGACCAAAATGATGATTGGAAGAATGGGTCTGTAATGGATCGCCTCTAGCATGTGCATCTTTATGCTTGGCACATGTGCCTCTTCTAGAAGATTAGTGGGATTCCTAATGTTTTTTGCGAACCTCAGGTATTATCATCCGACCCTATTTAGTGACAGTTCTCTCAACGGTATATTTTTTATTTACAGAACTGAACACCAACTACCCATAATCCAATTTCCAAGTTTGTCGTGGAAAATTGTCCACATTCTAAAGGTGTGTACCAATGGATATATGACTTGGTGGGGAAGAGATTTGTTCAATTAATATGAGTTTCTAACTGATTCAGGATAATGCATTTTGTCAATCTATGATATCATCCATCCCGATTTAGGGATTAAGTCTAGTATAGATGAAGGTTTTAGCACGTATTAAATCAAATTTTAACTGTCAAATTAACATCCGAAAGATATTTGACATGAATTAAATAATTCATCATTACCCAAACTGGTTCCATCTAAAACGCTTATTCACAAGACTTCAAATTAAGTGATCTCGTGTAGAGCAATATACATTAACAAAAAAAATTAGTTCAGGTCGAATATGGTACTTGGGATTGGAGTCCAAGCGGCCTCTTATCTTAGTAAAAATTTAGAAAAAACTACACATTACTTATTTGTAGTTTTACTGATTTTATTTTTAGTACTTGTGATTTCAATTTAATAATTTAATTCATGTAGTTTAAAAAATTTAATAATATACGGTCCTGGACAAGGCGAGCTGCCTACACCCCTTGAATTTACCATGATAAGTAACTTAAGAATGACATCAATGATGATATGGCAAGACAAAAAATACCAAAAAAAAATCTCAATTTTCTTATTATTTTAAAAAAATCCTAATGCTCCTTCCTAGTAATCCCTTGAAATTTTGGATTTGTTTTCAAAAATAGTGTTACTCTCCATAGTTGATTACAAAATTGGTACCCAAAATAAATTAATTATGGAATTGGTGTCCACGTAGGACACCAGTACCAAGTCATGGGCAATTTTTTCATCGCATAACCGACTCGCCGCCCAACCGCCTCGCTCCGCCCACATGGCCTTACCACCTTCTCGGCCAGAATTTGCTATGTCATTACCGGTTCTCACCCGACCGATAATGCCCCTCGTCCCTCGCTGGCGGATTAGGTAATTTTTTATTTTTTAAATGTTTATAATTAATCTTGTTAATGAAGCATTCTTTTATTAACATTAACTAGTTAAACTATATTGAATGTGAATTAGTTGACAGATTACTTTAATTAGGTAGGTTGTGAATTATTTATTTGCCAAAATTTGGTTAATTAGTGTTTTTATAAACTTGATTAATTTGTAGACGATTATATATCGTTAATTAAGTTTTTGTAAATTAAACCAATTAAGAGAATTTATAAATTAGGTTGATTATGATTTATTTTGTACTACAAAACTTACGTGAAATAGTAGTCTACATTGTTAGTGAATTTGTTAATAAATGGACTATATATATAAAGTTATATTTGTTCAGAGATGACATCACAGCATTATGGAGACATTTTCAGCAATGATGGTCATTTTGATAAGACATTATTTAAGCCTTAGAATGTTCATGAGTCACAAAGTAATATAGAATTTGGGGATATATGGTATCGATGATGATTTTGATGCAGACACTAGTCTGTAATATCTATTTGCGTAGATGGAAGTAAAAGCTGGTTTAGAACCAAGCATTCTAGCCTACATGTAGGAGATCAAATTTTGGGATGTGTGGTGCATCGATCACGTTGTGATCAAAACGACAATAATTATAGCCTCGGTGGATCAGTGACGGCTAGAGACACACATTTCATATGCCAGTAAGAAAAATGACCACTACGCTTCAGAACATAACTATATTGTACGGGCTCTCTATCGATGGCATCCCACTCACTGGATATTAAACACTGCCTAAGTGGATGGAGATGTGTCTTCAGTGCTCTGGCAAGAATTCGAAGGACACACCAAATTATGTGCCCAATTGGACACGAAAAGTTGATGTGTTAAATTTAGATGGTCTCGGTAGTCCATATAGTTGCACAGTATTGTAGACTGTAAAAATTTTAAAACATAGGAACTAAATTAACAAATTGAAATCACAGATATTGAAAATGAAATCAGTAAAATCATATATAGATAATGCGTAATTTTCCCAAAATTTTATATTTTGGTCTTTAGGAGGAATAAAATCTACGGACTGTGATCTTCTTAGACATTAGGCAGCACAGATTCTTCCCTTCAATTGTTCGTTTAAAAGGAAGCATATGGTTGTCGAAGTATCATTCTTATTTTAGAAACCGGTGTTTGACCTTGCGTATCAAGAAGCCAAGTTGGGTTTGTTATAAAATTATTAACAACATAAAAAAAATTTGTTCAAACATAATAGTTCATATTTTTCAAATTTTAAAAAAATTACTGTAATTTTTTTTTCATTAAATATTTAAAATACGACGGGGACGAGGACGAGCCCAGCGTCATTTTGCCTGTGCCAACAAAACATGGGGTGCGCTGTGCCCTATTGACACGCGAGGACGAGCCCAGCGTCAGACCTCATCGAACGCTTTTTCATGAGAATTGGACCACATGACACAACGGGGACGTGACGCCCCGTGCTGAGCCTGTTCTTAAATTGTTGGTAAAAATGCAACTGGGTCAAAATATGGTAGCAATAATATTTCTTGTACTCTCAGACCCATGGAAAGCCAAGGGCCCCAATAAAGAATTAACTTCACCCACGGCCCCTGAAATTCCATTACAAATACCAAATGGTCCTAAACAGGATCGAGAAGAGTTGGGCTGTGACTATAAATGCGGTGGAAATGGGCCCAAAGTTGCTGAAGAAGAAAGCGAGCCCATGGAGGATGATCATGAAGAAAACAAAATCATCTACTCTTTTTGTCAAGCAATAAGTACACTGTGATTTCATGTATCTCATTTAGATACTTTGTGACTTAAAACACGTTGAATGAAGCTCAAGGGACTAATCGTTCTTGGGATTACTGAAAAGAGTCCAACTGGCTTCTCAGCTAGTTGTTATGACTTCCATAAACCTCTGTAGCAGCCAAGAAGGATAGGTCATAGTTCTGTATCTTGTTGGGATGCCGAAAACAAAGCCATCGGCCTCGGTTCGGTCATTGGGTGTGACAATCGCTACATTTTTCTTCGGAGGAGCTTACATCTTATTCAGAATCTCTTCAGTCAAAGTCTCTAGAACCTGCAACGAAAAAGAAATGGAATAGCAAGCCACTTTAGTGAGTTCAATCTGAAAATCACTACTAAAAAATTCAGTATAGCCAAGAATCTTCAGCTTTCTCCAATTATCGCTTAGCATTTGATCAAACACAAACCACTTGCGAAATTTTACATCGGGTTTCAAATGAACGAGTCAAAGTGAACTCGTGATAGTTCCAGTCTAATATTAAGCAACTATAATTGCGATATAAACAACCGTTACTACCATTGACATTATTGTTAGATTTTATAAAGACGAAACTCGATCAAAATAACATAAAACATCAACGTTAGAGAATATATTACAGTATCAACGTATTCTTTGTACACGAATTCTTGGCATTTAATATTTTTGAGAATTCTTTAGGAAAATTCTGTACCGAAGAAATAAAACTAGAGAGACAGTTAGTTTTGGTGAGTTTATGTAGAAAAATTCTATACCAAAGTTGGTGGGAGTGACTGTGATGGAGATCTCCATGGATAGTATAACATTTTGGTGGTTTATGTACTAGCTATTGGCGTTGAAATCTCCTTTCCAACTAGGATGTTAGATTATGTTCATCGAGCACGTTTTATTTTTTTTTAGAATAGGAAACTTCATTTCATCCGGCATCTACAAAGTGCAGTTATGGAAAAAACAATAAATACACTTCAGTCCCTTCGTTATGGTACTTCTCTATCTGGATCTTGCCATGGATAAGAGCGATAATCCATCTTTCGCGAAGATCTCTTCCAGAAATGAAGTAGTTTTTCATTAGTGACCATGCAGTATACCATAGAACTAAACAAAAGTAGAGATCCAAATAGAACTAAAATAACTGGAAAACAACAAACAACCAAAATAAACTCTCACCAGGGGAGACGAAAACTCTCACAAGGAGAGACTCACTCCGTTATTCAACGGAAGAAGCAGGACAAAATAAAATAAAAAGGTTTGGCCGTAGCCAAAACCTTAATAACAAACAAAGACAGGGACAAAATAAACAAAAAGAAAAAGAAAAACAAACGGCAAACAGTGTTCTCAAAGAGTTGTGGAAGTAGCAGTCGAGGACCGGCCCGCCGTGGAGGATAAAGAGCAAAGGGTGAAGAGCAAGGGAGGAGACCGGCCCGATATGAGCCTCCCCCTACCTGGGATTATCTACCTGGAAGCCAAGAAGCGGCTAGGTTTTTTGAAAGAGAGGGTTTCGCAAGACGCAGGTACTAAACCGAGCACGTTTCATTTGGATGTAAGAAACTTTTGATTTTTTTTTTAGAAATAATACAACTTTTACCTTTCAAAAACAATAGAGAGGTCATGTATGTCTAGGTTAATGTCGTAGTATCAACCATAGCCCTTACATATATTTATATAGAAAACCAACCGCCAAAACAACTCCTAGTTAGAAGTGTTTTCGTCGGCACCAAGGCTGTAAGCCATTGCGTGCTTAAGCACGAGGCAATAAGCCCTTGGCTGCCACAATGTTAATTTGGGCCTTGAGCCCAATTAACATTTTTCTTGATCTAATCAATTTCCTTAAAGCTTAATTAGTTTTACTATATAATAATTAAATTAAATTAATCAATTATAATTCCATTTAATAGAATCATAACATTTTTTATAGATTATATATTTTTTTATCAAATTAATATTTAATCTAATCAACTTTAATCTGTAAATTAAGATTACTTGTTGTGTGACTCATAGGTTCTCACATGTCGTGCGCTTAATCGACCTAACAATTTTAGTCAAAACTTAGACAATAGACGAGACAATCTCAACATGTGAAGTACATTGCGAGAATACTGCAACTCCCTGTAATGTGAAGCTCACATTGATACAGTCACTATATACATGAATACTCGATTACTTATTCAACATGATTAAGTGTCTATTCAAATAACTTAATCATATTACCTCATTCCACAATTTGATTATGTTGTCACTTCTAGACACTATTCCAAAAGTGACATGCATTGATCAATGACTAATGATCTATTTAGTAATGAGAAAATAAGTATTCTCTCCATGTCTATTTGAGGAAAAATCATATTCTTGGCTCAACTATTTTGTACATATACTTGTGGTATTCCTACTTAACACATGGTTATTTGAGAAATAAATCATATTCTCAGTTCAACTAACTCGTATTTATATTTCGTGATGTACCTAACATATGTGGTATCTACTCTGTTAGGAGTGCAAATGTAGGTCATAGTTAAGGTCCATCGCTTTGTACATGTCATGCGGATTAACCTCAAGTCAAAAGATAATTACACTACTCTACAAATCCATATTTTTCATGTAAACATAAATAGAATACACCAAACGATTTTTTGTCGGGTATACCGATAATATCGAAAATATCTATGAATCCATCATAAAATAATTAATATCTCGTAATTGTGAGAACCACTATATCCTCTAAGCATATGATGCAGATGGCACACCAATCTTAATTGCATCATCGATATCTCATTCTTGATGATCATTTATTGGGACCACTTAAGAACTATATTAATATGCATTTAAGATCTCATGAGAACACTAGTTCATGAGAATGCTAACATGATATATGCAAACAATCAAATAATAAATTCAATAAATATAATGCCAAAATAACTGAATGTGATCAAACACAATATCTTTGATACAATTTTATGCAAGACATATATATTAACAATTATACCATGAAATGAAGCAGAGTTGTTATGAATTCAACGTGAGCGTCAAGAACATGAGGTGGGCTAACTAAAAGAACGAGTCCAAAATGTCCAGCTCTAGAAATCAATGTCTACAAATTCTTGTTGAACTTTATACTGCAACAAGATCACCACATTCCAGTTTTCCGAAAAGAAACCCGAGCGGGATCCAATGTGCGTAGGGAGACTTATTTGTTCTGCAACATATCAATAATGGATTGACCCGCAAAGAGACGGTACAAGAAAGAGAAGATATGACTATTGATGTATTGAAAATTCGTAATAGATAATAGTCAATTTGTTGATTATGAAAATGTTAGAAATTACGATAAAGTCTCACGTTCTAATTTATAAAAATGGACAACAAGAAATAATCTTAATTTCCATTAATTAATTAACCAACTAAATAATATACCATAACTTCTCTTTATAATTAACCAAAACAAAAATAGCTTCTCTTTATAATTAACAAAAACAAACATGATACATTAAATAATGAAACTCTTAATAATAAACCTAAATATATCTTCAATCAGTTATAGACACACATTACCCTTGACCTATGTATCAACTAAACATCATAGACTATGAATTATCATCATCATCTAACAAGTAATTTTAGCCGTCAAGATTATAATTTTCTCATTGGTTATCCACTTTACTCTTTACTTCATCTTTCTGAACCCCAAGGATCAAACCCAAAAATCGCAAAGAAAGAACCTAAAAGAGCACCAACCCAACAAGAATTAATTAGTATACGAATTATCATCATCAACATTAGTATACGAATTATAGACATCAAATAATCAATTACAGTTTAGAACAATCCATGAACTCTCCCTCCTCCTCTTCTTCTCTTTCCTCCTGGAGTGCCTCCTCCAATAATCCCCAAGACTCATCCATAAGCTCAGGGCAAAGCCTGAACATCAGAACACAAAACTCCATCTGGGTGAGAGCCCCATCCCCATCAAAGTCACCTTCCATGATCATCCCCCTGAGATCATCATCAGAGAGTCCATGGAGGCCCAACTGGAAAGAGGAGGAGGAGTTCTCTTTTAGGCTTTTAAAAGTGATCACCCCTTTCTCCTTGTCCTTCAACATATTGAACCCATTGCAGAGCTCCAATATTAGGCCTTCCCCTCCAAGCTTGTGGGCCATTAGGGGCAAAAAGTCATGGAACCCTGATGGGGGTGATGTCATTGTTGGTGTTTTAGATGTTGGTTTTGTGGGTTTTGCTTCATTGGTTTGTGGATTATATAAGGTAATATGGTGAGGAGGGAGGGAATTTTCCTAGAAAGAGTGTGGAGCGAGAGAGAGAGGGAGTTAATGGAGAGAAGTATATGGTCAGGAAGGTTGCTTCTTGCTTGTTTCTTGCCTCTCTGGTTTGGTGTTATAGGCAATCATGGATTTATGTTAGGGAAAATTAGGCTAAAGTCCCTGTCCTTTGGTTATTCAACCTTTTTAAAACTACTCATTCAGTCCCTACTATTCAAAACAACAGAGACTATTAGTCCCTCATTCCGATGCCGGAAATTTTTCCGACAAAAAACTTACCTGGTGTGACGATTTTGCCCCTCCCGTTGAAAACGTCTAAAGCCCAAAATTTTCTCCCAAAACTCGGCCCAAAACCTACCAAATACCCAAATAAACCCAAATACCCACCAAAATACCCAAACCCCCTTCCTTTTCTCTCATTCTTCCCGCCCCCCAAATTTCTGAAATTCCCTATTCAAGAACCCTAATCCGAAAAAATTTCTCACCGAGTTGAGGTAAAATTGGGGCTTATTAGCAATGGAGAACGACGAGCCTGGTTTACCACCACCCAAATCAGCCATTCCACGTTGTGGTCGATCATTCAACGGCGTCCCTCGTCGTGGTCCTCTTCATGTTCCATCACCACCGACGACGGAAGAAAGCGACGATAGTGCAGTTCCTACGACCATTCCGTACATACCCGAGTGGGAGGATGAAGATTCAGAGTCTGATAGAGTGCCGTCTTGGGTTCCTGATCTGCCCACACTTAGTGAACTGAGCCCAGAGCCGGAGGACAAAGTTTCTGACGATGAGGTTGTTAACCAAGGTCGTCGTCGTGACGATGGCGAGGTGCATGATGATGAGGTTGCAAAGGAAGTGGAGAAGGAAGTGGGGAATGAAGTTCCAGCCGACATGCAGAAGGAAGCCGACATGCAGAAGGAAGATGGTGCTCCGGAAGAAGGTAATTTGAGTTCTGATTTTGATGAAATAGATCCCCTGGATACCAGAATTAGGGATAGTGACTCAGACTCAGACTAGGAAGTTAACCTTGATAGGGGTGCGACTAGAAGAGATAAAAAGGTGATTAATATGGACCCCAACTATGAATACGATGGGAAAGAATTTAGTACGACTGTGGGAGAGGAGATTAAGTTTGAGGTGAGACATTGGTTTAGGAATGCGGTTGAGGTTAGAAATGCAATTCGAGATTATGCAGTCAAAGGTGGTTACAAGGTGAGGTTCATAAAGAATGATAGTGAGCGGATTACGGTAGGTTATTCTGGTTCTTGCCCATGGAGGATGCACACTTCTGTTTTAAGTAGACAGCAGAAGTTTATGGTGAAAACCTTGAATGATACTCATACATGTATGAAGGTTAAGTCAGGCTATTGGGCAACTCCTAAGTGGATTGCTAGACAAATAGAGAACCTTCTGGCTGCCAATCCAAATCTGGACAATGAGATATTGAAGGCTGCATTGAAGGAATGTGGATGCAGTCCTGCAGATTGGAAGCTTTACAAGGCGAAAGCAATGCATAAGTTAAACACGTATGGGACATATGTGGAGCAGTATGCAAAGTTGGCTGTTTATTGTGAGAAATTGAGAGAACTCAACCCGGGGTCTGTTGTGGTTCTATAGGGTATGCCTAGAGCCAGCACTGAATCTCAGAGGTAGCTTCAAGAAGGGGAGGGTCCATCTCAGAGGCACCAAGAAGGAGAGGGTCCATCCCAAGATGTGCCGGCTATAGGTCAAGTTGTCAAAAAGTATGCACCAAGAAGGGGTAGAGGAAGAGGCAGAGGCAGGGGAATCCAGCTAGAGAAGCTGTAGTCCAAGAAACTTCTGGGTTTTCATGTTTTGTTGGACAAGTAGTTGTAGTTTAGAAGTTATATGGGAACTGTAATGAATTTGTGGCATGTTTCTTGGTTAAAAAGTTATTTTGTCCAAGAAACTTCTGCAATTTCATGTTTTGTTGGACAAGGTCCTTTGTTTTGTTGTTTAAGACTGCTGGAATTTCATCTTGCTTGGACAAGGTCCTTTGTTTTGTTGTTTAAGACTTCTGCAATTTTTGGGTTTAATGCAATTTCTGGGTTGAGTTTGCTGCAATTTTTGAGTATTAGCAACTTCGATCTTGCTGCAATTTTTGGGTTCGTTAAGTCTGCAAGTTTAGGTGTTGCAATTCTTTGGTTTGTTAAGTCTGCAAGTTTCTGGGTTGAATGGTTCATGGTTGAATCAACTTTTGTCTGCACTTTTACGGGTTCAATTGCTGCAACTTCTGCACTTTCTTGTTTTACTCGGTTTAAAGAAGGCTGCTGCACTTTTTTGGGGCCAAATTTGCTATATTACACAACAATACATAACAATGCACTTTTGTAACAGTCAATAATTCAACGAACAACACCAAACTTGCATCTCAATTCCATCATTTCCATCGTACATTGCACGAAAACATTACAAATAACACCTAACTTCCTACTCAGTTCCTAAACAACACTTGACTACAAACAAACACATTTAGTACAATAAGCAAAATTACAAGCTTAGTGAATAAAGAGGAATGTCCAAGGGCAGCAAGCTTGTTTTGCTGTTTCAAAAGCTGTTGCACAACCTTAATCTCTTCAATAACATCTTCGAGACACGCCCTTGAGTCATCTTGCTTTCCCTCTCCTCTGGGCATTCGAAAACGTGAATTAACTTTACGTTCAGTGCACCAACCAAGCCAGCGTGAGCAACTGTTGTTCGAACAACAATAGAACAAACGACCTTTGTTCTTCTCACTCTCTACGATCCTAACCGCAGCTCGAACACCACATGCACAGTTTATGTTGCCATACCTTAGCCCTTCATCAGCAACAGCACCTTTGTTGTTGGACGACGACATTGCTCCCAGCCACGACCTTCACGCACTTCACCAATCTCACTTCCCCAGCAAACCCGGTACGCCCCCGACTACTTTCCCTCTCCCTATAATCCAGTACCTCACTTGAACATCGCAGCAAATTAGGGTTCGTGGGCAACAACCTTGAGGGTGGGCAGCAAGCTTGAGGGTTGAGATTTGGTAGAATTGGAAAATTAGGAAAATGGGGAATTGGGAATTTCGGGATTTAGGGATTTGGAGATTTGGGGTTTAGGGATTTATTTGGGTATTTAATTGGGTATTTGGGTATTTGGTGGGTATTCAATTGGGTATTTGGTGGGTTTTGGGCCGAGTTTTGGGAGAAAATTTTGGGCTTCAGACGTTTTCAACGGGAGGGGCAAAATCGTCACACTAGGTAAGTTTTTCGTCGGAAAAATTTCCGGCATCGGAATGAGGGACTAATAGTCTCTGCTGTTTTGAATAGTAGGGACTGAATGAGTAGTTTTAAAACAGCAAGGGTTAAAAAGGTTGAATGACCAAAGGACAAGGACTTTAGCCTAATTTTCCCTTTATTTTATTTTTTATATTAATGGGTCGATAAATATTTGATGAAGTTGCTAATCGATGTTCATAGTAAATAAAACCATTGAAAGTAAATATTCTTAACAATTATAGAATTCGAATTGGTGCTTATTTCTTCTTCTCTCTCTCTCTCTCTCTCTCTCTCTCTCTCTCTCTCTCTCTCTCTCTCTGTGCATGCTTCTTCTTGGAAGGTTGTCGATGGGTAGGATGGTCCATTCAAGAAGGGAGATGGGCTCTTTGCCTCTTCCTTTCGCATTTCTTTGGTCTTTTGTTTTTCGTATGGAGCTTTCCTCGCGTAGTTCATGTAGACCTTTTTTCTTCCTTTTTTGCTAAAAACTCTCACAAAATCGATAATTCTAATAATTTTTAAATTGACAATACAAAAATATCATAAATAAATTTAGTTCATCACTAGTGTAATAAACTAGACAAAATTTAATTATCACATAACCAAGATAAAATAAAACACTTATAAAATAGAGTTTATATCATATTGCTATGATCCAGACTACATTATTGCTATGATTTGGATCGGGTAAACCGACCAATGAAGAGAAATTCTACACTTAGTAAACTGTAAATATTTAGGTTAATAAAACTTTACTTAAAAATAAGGGTAAATTATATCTGGCCTTAACTCTCGCCCCCTTCTAATTCGCAAATCGATTAAAAAGCCCCTTTAGTATGACAAAATTGTACCATTTGGCCCCTGAAGCCGGAATCGGAGAATTTTCCGGCGAGAGACCACGGGAAATAACAAATATATTCCTGACCTAAAAATACTCTCTTTCCTCTTCCTCCTTCCTCTTTTCTCTTCTTCCTCCTCCTCCTTTTTCCTCCTCCACCTTCCTCCTCCTCCACCCTCTTCCTCCTTCGCCCTCCTCCTTCTTTCTTCTCCTTCTTCCTCCTTTCTTCTCCCTTCGAAACTTCCCCTCCTCCTCCCCTCTCCTCCGCCCTCCTCCTCCTCCCCTCTCCTCCTCCACTTTCCTCCTCTCTTCTCCCTCCTCCTCCGCCCTCCTCCTCCTCCTTCGTCCTTCTCCACTTTCCTCCTTCTCCCCCTTCCTCTTTCTCTTTCCTCCTCCTCTCTCCTCCATTTCTCCTCCTTCCTCCTCCACTTTCCTCCTTCCACCTCATTCTCCTCCCTCCGAAATTCCCCCTCCTCCTCCTCCTCCGCCACTTTTCTCCTTCTCCTCCTTCCACCTCCTTCTCCTCCCTCCAAAATTCCTCCTCCTCCTCCTCCTCTCATCTCCTCCACCCCTCTCCTCTTCCACTTTTCTCCTTCCTCCTCCTTCTCCCCTCTCCTCAGCCCTCCTCCACTTTTCTCCTTTTTCTCCATCCTCCTCTTTCCTCCCTCTGAAATTCCCACTCCTCCTCCCCTCTCATCCTCCACTTTCCTCCTCCCTCCTCCTCCTCCCCCCTCTTCTTCCTTCCTCCTCCTCCTTCTCTTTCTCCTCTTCCTCTCCTCTTCCAGAGAGATTTTTCTTTTGTTTTTTTGATCAGGGATACTTTTTTCTTTTCGCGAGATCTCTCACCGGAGAAAAGCTCCGATTCCGACTTCAGTAGTCAAATGGTACAATTTCGTCATAATAAAGGGGCTTTTTAATCGATTTGCGAATTAGAAGGGGGCGAGAGTTAAATACCCCAAACTACAGGGGGCCAGATATAATTTATCCTAAAAATAACCAATGAAGAGGGAGCCTCGTTATATTTATTGCACCCCGATGGTAAGATGGTCATGTCAGTAAAGAAAGGTGGTGGGGAGTTCGTTTCAGAGCAGGGGTAAAATGGTCATTTGGCTTAGAAAATGGGACTTGCCTGTTCGGGGGTTTCCTGGAAGATCTCCTTCGGGACCGGCGGAGACTAAAGACCAAGTCATTAGTCAATTATCAAAGTGAAGGACGTATATTTCTGTAAAAATCGAACATTAAATCATTATATGAAATTTTCTACTTATTTGAGAGTTAGCCGTGTGAAAAGATTCAGATCCAATTTTAAGCCATGCTAATAAAAAGTGTACACAAGTACGTATCATTCAAATAAAAGTTCGAGTATCTAAATCTAAATAACAAATTTCATTGGATTTGCCGACGTGTCCTAATAAATCTGGATAAACCAAAGCCCAGCAGCCGAGTTCAAACATTTTGGAGAGTCTGACTATATTCCCATGTACTGATTTGACTGGTCACATAAATGCTTCCTTCGTCTCAAAACAAAACATAAAATGCTTCATTGGTTTGATCAAACCTCTCAGGGACGACTTGCAGACATTATTAGTCTACATAGACTTCTTCAATTTCTAAAAAAAAAAAAAAAGAAAACACTTCTGCGTGGAAGCATGTCATATATGTACTCCGAGAGTCCGGTACACTCCTAGATAGATCAATGAAGTTCATTATTTGGTATTGACAATGTCGAAAATAAGGCTATGTCCACCTAATTAGACACGAAATTTTTCGGAAGAGCTTACTTGTATGTTGTAAAACATCTTTCCGACATAATTAAAATATTATTAGATTTCAATTTGGGAGAGAAGTACCGAACTACAAATTTCGTTAAATAAATACGCAATAATAATACAAAATTCATGTACGGGCAAATTACCCTAAAACCCGTATCAATAACATGTGAAATCTGGAAGACGAGCTCATTAAACTCGGGAAAAAGGAATGTAGACGAAGATTTCTCCAAAACCAACAAGAAAATAGAGAAGAGGCGGTTACTTTCTTTATTATTGTTGTGAAGTAAAAACTTAAAGTACAGTGATTCCTTTAAGTGGTAGTCATTTTAAATTGATACAAAATTTTGTTCCCGATTTGGACTAATGTAAAAATGTGATAACTCTATATCGTAAAAAATATTATTTTTAAGAAAATTTTAGTAATAAATGTTCGTCTCATATTTTGCATAAATTGTATTTTGTAATAAATACACATCCTTTACATATTTTACTAATTCAAAAATAGATTAAGACAATATTTTATGATCATTGTCTTATTGTAAAAAAAATATTTTTATCAAATATAACATTTTAAATAATATAATAAGTGAGATTTAAACAATTAGAATATAAAGAAAATATTTTTTATCGTTTAAGTATTTATTATTCAAAATTATAATTTTTTATTTCAAAGAATTAAACTTTCTATATGTAATAACTTATTGATTTTATCGATATTATTTTAGATGAATTTTACTAGATGAGTTTTATGTGCTAGTACTGAGTCCAGATTAGGTGGGGATTAGGTGTTAATCCCCATGGTATGGAGGAGGGTATAATTGGTATACTACTAACTAATTCCAATCCTAAAAAATAGGAACCATTAAATAGAGAATCGTAATCCATTAAATGATGCCACTAAATTAGTAAATTACCAACATTCAAAAATTAAAATCTCTAAAAATAATTATACTTCCAAAATATTACAACCAAAATTAGCCACCATTCATTTTCCCTCACCATCATCTTCCATCCTCTTCGCCGAACCATCGTCTCCGCTGACTTTTTCCACTGAATTCAAAACATTCAAAAATTAAAACCTTAAAATATAATACCATGAACAAAAACAATCAAACAAACGAAAATAATCAAAATAGAATGCAAGTAAAGTTGCATCATAAGAAAAAGTTCATCAATATTGCAGAACAAAGGTATTAATATCAAAGAATACAGATACCAACATTAAAGAATAAAGGTACCAATATTAAAGAATAATGATACCAACATTGCAGAACACTGGTACCAAAATTAAAGACTAAAAGTACAAATATTAAAGAATACTGGTACTAATATTAAAGAACAGTGGTACTAATATTAGCATTACTGGTACCAATATTTATAATCAGTAATACCAATATTGGCGTTACTGAGTACCAATATTCATAATAAGTGGTACCAATATTGACATCACTGGTACCAATATTCATAAACCGGTGGTACCAATATTCAAAAGCAGTGGTACCAATATTGGTGTTACTGAGTACCAATATTCACAATTAGTGGTACCAACTCGTTGTGATTATTCAAAGACAAACAATCGAAACACACTTATCGATTATTGATTTCAGGTGGACAAAGGGAATCATAACTAGCCGGTGAGACAAATGAGTGCAAGTAGAGAGCATGGCTAGATGACGAGGCGAGTAGAGAGCAAGATCGGGGATGGCCGAGTGTAGAGCACGGCTGGGAAGGCTAGGCCGTGAAGAGAGCACGGACGGGCGATGGGCTGGTCGAGGGTTAATTGAAATTTAATAAAAAAATTGGGGGTGGGGGGCCGAGAAGGGTCGACGACGGTGAGTTTTTTTAATTAAAATTTAATTGGTGGGGGTTTCTTCGCCGTTAATTAAAAAATGGGGGGTGGTCAGCGGTGGGGTTAAATTTTTAATTGAAATTCAATAAAAGGGTGGTTTGCTATGATTGAGGTTTGCTACGTTCTCCGTCGCAGTCGTCAATAAAAAATTGGGGTTTGCTATGATTTGGAATGTCATAAATCGGTGGTGACGGCGGGATGTTTTAGGGTTTGTTTTGTTTGGTTTCGGCAGGGGAAAGGAGTTTGTTTTTAATCTGTGTTTTTTTTGTTTGCAATTAGGATTTTCAATTTATTTTTAAATTAATCAATCTCCAAAATTTAAATGTAGATAGAATAAATTACGGGATCATACTTAAAAACTGGACGTGATAAAGAAATAATAGATAATTAGAGATTTTGTTTATTAGTCTAGTACCAATTTTACCCTCAAACACAGTAACCGTTAGATTAAGATTTTAAGTTCAAAATTTTCATCCAATGAACTAAAAATAATCCCCACGATGGGAATTACTTTTTAGACATCCCCATCTAATCCAATGCCGCTAGTACTAAGGCTAGTTGGCCCATTATATGCGCGTCCGTAGGGAGCACATGAAATTACAATTCTACCCTTGTGTTTTATTCTTTATTACTGGGCCGTCAGCTATCAAGCCCACTAAGCTAAACACCAACGTACATCAAGTAACGGTCCTTCCCGCGTCTTTATTATTTTTTTTTTACCGTTCGATCTCCTTGTCATAGGTTGTGGATAGGTGTTTGTTGATTTGCCGGTGTGAATAAGTTCTTTTTTCTGGTACTCTTTAGATTCTTTTGGAAGTAGAATTCTGTTGCATAATGAAGGTAGTGCTATAAAGTAGTTGGTAAATATAACTCAAATGGGTATAGTTCCATTGTCACATTTCATAATCATGGCCACTTGGCATTGATGGCCGGAGAATAAAGTTGACTAGGCCAAACTTTCATAGTCATGAATTTATCTTCTCTTTTTTTTACAACATTCGGTATCTAGATTGTTGGAGAATATAATTAACCAACATAGTAAGTAGGACTAGACGGATTGAGCCTTGAAAACCTAGTTCTAGGCAAAGATCCATATCTGCAGAATCAAGAACTTCACCAGAATTATTGCAGTTAACTTCTGCATAACACCCAAGGAGTTGCTTGAGGAGACACAGACGCTGGTCGGGACCATCGTCTTGTCCGATTCTTTCCCGTGGCTAGGCTGGCTAAACAGGGTCAGCGGGTTTGACACGAGAGTGGAACAGAAATTTTAAAGAGGTCGACGAGTTATACAGGAACACCTCGATCCCGACCGACCGAAACCCGACGGCGAGGATCTTGTTGATGTGTTGCTGCGGATACAACAGAACCCAACTCGATTTGTTTTCAATGCAGACACCTTTGTCAAGGCTATGATTACGGTAATAATTCTTCTTGCAGATGTCATTTTCCGTAATGCACCTACGAACATTCATATCAACGGGTAAGAACTGGTATTAAAATTCTTGAAAATACTATCACAGTAACCTTTTGGAGAGAATTGTTGAATATGACTTTTTTTAATGTCACGTCACTTTTATAATGAGTGCGTTGGAAGACTATGGAACAGATTTTGGAAGGTAATCCAATTGCATGGTTAATTCAATTTATCAGGGTCTGTTTCTTAATTCTTAATTTTATAATATCATGAATTAATTTTGGGAAACTAATTGTGTGATCCGAACGAAAATGATGCATGTGGAAATCTAGTTATATTATGAGTTAAATCAATGTGAAACATATTTTCACTATTTTTATTGTGGTCATCAGTTATAGTGTCAAATTTAAATCAATGAAAATTCAATAAAATTTAATAGCGAAGAAAGTTTATATAATCTATTAATACCTAACTGAATAGAATAGTAAACCTCGGTTTGAGTCGGGTAATATACTAGTGCATTCCGGAAAAACTTGAATTCAAGACAAATAGTTGATTATTCTCTTCATTTAGACTGGCACGGACAACAATGAGTAGCGTAGAATATAGTATTTTTTTATAGTTGGGATTTATATTTTATCTACGATCGTATGCATATTTTTTTATAATGATTTAGACTCGGACCCTAAGATCTAAACAAAGATCTATGCAGTATACTTGCTACTTTACAACAATTTTTTTATTTTAGTATAAAAATTAAGAAAAAAATAAAGTATATATAATAAAAATATCAAACTAAATTTAAACTAAATAATAATATCTAAACTAGTTAAGTAAATATAGTTTAAAAATTATCAATAAACTAATAACTTTTAGATATAAAGCTTCAAAATAAAATTATTTTTGTTAAATTTTTTTATGACTTTGTGAATAATTTTTCACATTATTTGTACATTCTAACAAATCTGTTGAGTAAAAGATGATATTAAATTTAAGTATATTATTTTAAATCATAAGTATAATTATAATTTTTTTAGGTTAGTTGCTAATTAGGCATTTTTTGGATTATACTAGATTTTTCTAATTAGGTGTAAGAGTTTTTGTGGGATTAATTTTGAATATGTATTATAATTATTTTAATAATGAACTCATTAAGATCCATATAAGGTTTAACTAATGAGTTTATGAGCAGGTTGTAACTAATGAGTTTATATCGACCATATCCAAATCCAAACCCTCTCAAAATTTAATAGACACAAACTCATACTCTACTCATGACCAGTATACTCTAAGATCCACGTGATAAGGTAAAGATCCCGACTCATAAGAAATTGGTCTTTTTGCCACCCCTACCAGCACCACATTTTGCATATTAATACCTACCTAAATAGAAATGCTATTTGTAGATTTAAGCTGAAAACACCGAAATTCAGACAACTTGTGCACATTGATTACTCTCTTTCATTTACACCAATTCCACCTGTCGTACTTGTTAGGACATGTTCATTGCCAGAATAGTTAGTACAGTTGCGACCCTCAACTGAGCGACGATGGAGTTGATGAGGAACCCTTCATCCCTAAAAAGAGCACAAAATGAAGTGAGAGGGATCATAAAAGGGTTAACTAGAGTGGAGGAAGCTAACCTCTCACATTTACTATACTTGAAGGTAGTTATAAAGGAAACCTTAATGATATGAATCTGATCAGCAAGAAGTTTCAAGCTAAAATTCAATGGATTAATTCAAGAGATTTGGGCTCAAATCAATTTGTGCAAGACCAAGGGCGTCCATGAAGCCTATGCACATCATTGAAGCTAAATTAGAAGCTTGAGATGCACTATTTTGGAAGCATAGCATACACTATTTTAGAATGGAGCTATTTTGAAAGCTTAGCAAGCGATTATTCTGGAAGCATGCACATATGGAGATCAACCTATTTTGGAAGTGCATCAACTTTTTTGGACGTGCATCAACCTACTTTGGATGTGCATCAACCTATTTTGGATGCATGGATTCATTCAGATTCTACTTTAACTATTTAGCAAAGTCAATTGTTTTGATTAGAAAATTATATTCGAGCAACCTTTGACTTGTTTAGGATGTGCATCTACTATATATTTACTAGATATTATATGTTTAAATTTATTTTGTTTAGTTAGATTTCATTCTGCCAGAATTCACCTAATTAGGATTAAATATAATTTGGCCAGAATGTAATCTCCTTTTTAGGAGCTATTTTGATTAGAAACTCTTTTGTACTTTGGAGCCTATTTGAAGAGGCATTATTAATGAGAAGAGAAGAATAATTTTGATTGAAGAAAACGTGGCTTTGCCCCTCTTGGGTCTTTAGAACTGTTCGAACATAGCGGAGTGATTCCGTTTGATGTGTGTGTAAACACATATCACATTCACGATAGATTTGACATGTTTTAGTTATGGTTTAGAGTAATTTGAGTCATGTTATGCACTTCTTTTATGATTGTTGTTTATGTTGAGTCGAGAGTGGGAATCCATTGGTTTTATATGTTTTGAAGGTGCTTGGAAGGAGAATGCATAATGGACGAGACTTGGAGCTTTTTGCCTGAAGATTCGGTGAAGTCGGAAGAGAATTCAACAAGACCAGCGCGCG
>SOPF01028392.1:829092-846869 GCA_012979155.1 Hypericum perforatum | reverse complement strand
GAACACAAATTGAAAATTTGCAGAGACTCATGAATACAAACAGGGACCATGAACTTATGGCATCACAAACTTCATTAGAATTCAAAGAGTACATATTTTGCAACCTATTTTTGGCATACAAGAGTAGCATAGATTACAACATTGCAAATTATCAAGAAACACACTAATTTCCTTAAACTCAATATGGAAGTTGCTATCTTTCGTAACATCATCTTCATATCTTCAAACTCCTCTTCATTGGTACCAAACAGCTGCTTCGGAGTATGATGATTGCTAGGCACTTCCCTTGGATAACACCAACCAATCCAACGATAATTGTTCTTTGCACAACAATAGTATAGACGTCCCCTATTCTTCTCGCTCTCGGCAATCTTAACCAAAGCACGAACTCCACACTTGCACTCGATATTAGTGTACCTCGGACCATCATCAATCTCACTGTACGCAGCATTGGATGACGGCATTCTCTTTAAAACTCGGATTCAAGCAGCTCGGTGGCCCAGCTCCTGCAACCCAGCTCCTGCAACCCTAATCGACTTCTAAGCTACGCGACTCACCTTCCTAAACTTGGATTCAAGCAGCTCGGTGGCCCAGCTCCCGCAACCCAGCTCCTGCAACCTTAATCGTCTCTTAAGCTATGCAACTCACCTTCCTAACTCCAAAGCAGCTCGGTGGCCCGCAACCCTAATCGACTCCTAAGCTTCGCTACCCAGCCGGAGACAAGAGACAACTCTTATGCTTGCAACCCTAATCGACGCACAAGCTATGGCCTTTTTCAATCGACATTTTAGGGGAAAAGAAGATTCTTGAAGAGTAACTTTATTCTATTAGGTGGAGTTAATAAGTGAAACCAAGTTAAAATGGTTAAAGGTAAAAGGGAGGGCATTTTTATCTTTTCGCGTGGCCCCTCGCCGGCGAAATAGGCCGATTCCGGCATGAGGGGCCAAATGGTACAATTGTTTCAAACATAGGGGCCTTTTTAATCGAATTGCGAAAAACAGGGGGGCCAGCGTTAAATACCCCAAACTATAAGGGGCCAAATATAATTTACTCTTTAATTTAATATCTTGAATTTGAGTCTTTATTATTCTGCTCTGACTTTTTTTTAATCCTATTCTAATACCTATTCTATCAAACTCTGAACTTCCCAAACTCCTCCCCACCCTTGTGCTGCTGGACCAAAAGTCACTCAGCTTATTCTGCTATGACTTGAACCCAACATGACACAATGTAATATTGGATGCCACGTTAAATGGTAGTTAGCAAGATGACCCAAAACTGATTTGGCGAAATTTCGATGTATTAAATTTTTAGCTAGTGCAACGATTGATGTATAAGAAATAATTGATGCTAAAATATGTATGCACCATAAGTTCCAAAATAAAATCCAATCCGTACTTAAAAGGTTCGATGAATTCCTCCGTAATCATTCTTCACAACCACCGTTGTATTGGATAATATGCCAACGAGGCGAAGGTTAGCGGCAACCTCACCTACAGACAGCGTTACGGTTGAGCATTAATGGATTTTAACCATTCCCCAATTATAACTTAACGACCCGAAACAAAGTGAAAAAAGGGTAAATAATTTATAAACCAATGGTCGACGGTGGAGTTATCCTCGAAGTCGAAGGGTATTTTAGCAAACCTTATGAGTGTAGAAACGTGGCAGGAGGACATTGTGGTGTGAGCTTCGGTGCCATTTGAAACAAGGGGACGTGTACAACTGAGAGGAAGACGGGGGATTTTAGAGACACCCAACAACCGGACAAGAGATGGGCCGAATATTGGTTTAGTCAATTAAATTAATTTTTTTGGTTTTTTTTGACGATTTTATTTTTATTTTTTTAGTATTTTTTTTTCTTTTTCATAATGATAAAATTTTGAACGATCGTTCATTTAAAATTTTAGACGATAAAATTAAAATTTATTGCAATCATATTTACAAAATGTAAAACGTGAATGGTCATATCTCTATGGGTGTTTCTGATCCCGGCAGTGCACCAATTTTAGTGGGCAAGTCGGGGAAGCGAAAGGACCTCACTCATCAGAATCCCACTTCGTGTATGTTGATTTTAATCAACCTTCTATGATTGAGACTTAACTTTTTGCACGTTTCCAAACTATTTATGTCCCGAACCAAGAGTGGAAATTATAATTGTAGTATTCTGACAAAAAAATGTTACCCCATGAGTACCAAGTATACATGTCACGACATATACACATAATTACGAAAGCTAAAGCATGAATTCGTTGCGTACTAACTAAGACACGGAAAAAGGAAAAAACATTGTCATCTTATCATTCAAAGAGTCACATCCGTATAACTACAGACTTGATAGCGTTCAGAAGGTCAGACCTCTCTCCATTCCAATGCAGTTGTAACTTGTAACATGCAAAGATAACTGAACTGAACTTCCTTGCAAAAGACTTCTGAAGCATCGTCAACATGATGATCATTCTGAATGAAAAAAATTTGTCATGCACTCAGTAAGATTCATCTTGATAAGAGTATTGTTCTACTCATGTTTTATATTTATTTTTTGAAATATAACAATATTAAACATTTGTTATTATTCATCTCAAATTTAAATTAATTGTTATAATGAATCCAACTATCGAATGATAATTTTTTTTTATTGATTTTCGATGGTAGAGGAAAAATAATTTATGAATATATTGTTATAGTTACTACAAACAATTGTTAGTGAAACAAAGTGAGTTCTGTATGAAGTGAAAGTATAGAGTTCCCGAAAAAATTTACATCATTATAAATTTTTCATAATGTGGGCCGGCAAAACCTATTAGATTAATTAACTTAGGTCCTAGTTAAAAAAGAGAATAGAGGGTGACAAAAAAACTTTGCACCAAATTCTAGTAATACCGCTTTATTTTTATGCATATAATTTGACATTTTGATTAAAGTTGGAGACAATGACATAACATATAATATACGTACACGCATAACAAAAAAAAGTAGGGGTTGGATCTCTTGGCTGCTAATTTTTTTGTTCGGTGATGCATTGTCTTGTCGTCGTAATATGATCGGATCTAATTTTCTCCTCGAGGATAGACCTAAGCATCTGGGTAGCTCTTAAACCATGGTCTGCCTTACGTTAAAGTAAGTTCTTCATATCTTAATTAAGATAACAACAAATTTTATCTCATTTTTAAAAAGTTGATGGTTCACATTTATTGTTCACGAAAAAAAATTATTTGAGCAAATGACAAAATTCAAAACTTTATAACACTTCAAAAGTTAACTCAATTAATTAAACTATTTTTTTTTAAAATAAGCTAATTAAAGTAAGAAGTTGTTAGGAATTGATTACCTATACGGTCCACCTTCATCCATACGAATAATAGCTTATTCAATTCAGACAAAAATGTAATACTAAATTTTTTTTATTAAGTAATATCGAAATCATAATACAAACAACCTTTATTTGATTTGAAGATTTCAGATTTTAAGGCCGGGCAGATTAATTCTTATAGAAGATAAATTATTATGGTCAATTTATACTAGGCGACAATGTTCGTTCAACTCAATTTTTAATAAAATCTTAAAATATGATCGATCATAAAAGTATCACTCACTCACATCATAATCATTTAGTATATACTTTATACGAAGTTATAGTTGTGAACTTATGGTTATCACATTTATGTGTTTTGATTGCATCCGGAAAGCGAAGTACGTATTGTGTACAATCTCCCTCCATTCTCTATGCGAAAAGGAAACGTTTTATTGGCAGTTTACGCATTATGTGCTGCATGTTCAGATTTGTCTCAGCAGACATAATTTGTTAGCAAGATCTGTGATCCAATACTTTAATTACTCAAATTCTTTGGTGGATAATTAATTGGTTAATAATGGAGACAACAGGAGGTCTGTCTCTGATCTAATCGCATGTACGTAGCTTCCTAGAGTATTTCCTTTCATCCCAAGAGCTGCTAGATGCAGCACATTGTTTTCCTTTTGACCAAAAGAAATATAAATAACACAATTTGGTTATTTTATTTTTGTTTCTGTGTTTGGTTTGTTGTTTTCTCATATAAACTAATAAAGTGGACCATAGCCCCATTGCCTTTTTGACTCCTCTTGGTCAAGTTGAATCACAAGGTTAATTATATTATTAATCGATTAATTTATTGTTAAAAAGTATATTAAAAAGAACGAGCCAGAAGTTTCCACGTCGTCCGGAAAGAAATGCATGCATAACTAGGATTCGGGAATAGTCAGTCCATGGATAAAGAACCAGGGAGCACAGAAGTGATTCCATGGTAAGTACTCGCTGTGATTCCAGCTCAGCCACGATTAGTTTTGTATTTTTTTTCCTGCAGCTTAAAGATATATAGGGTATATATATATATATACACACACTAATCAATCTGTATTATTTCTTGTGGAAAAAGTTCAGATAAGTATCTTTTTCTTTGAGTATTTTCGTTTGAGGGTTACGAGGTTCAGTTAAGTAAAATGAGGTACTCGTAGTTTGCTCTGGTGACACTTTAGGAGCAACTTCTTACTTTCGGCTTCCAGATAATTACATGACACCAATTATGTGGACGACAATGTGTAACAATGCCTAGTAGTACTTGTATTATTTTCGTGTTAATATTTATCTTTCACACTTTGGTTCTACTTATTTTACTCGGTATCCAAACCATAAATCTAATTTTATTTTGGACAAAAACCAAATTCTTTAATAGTCTATTTCGAATCGATTCAGACACAACCAAATGTTGACTCTTGGGCGTAGCAAACCACAAGTATCTCTTTGTACATAACTGAACCTAAAACCCCTCAAACGAAAACATTGAAATTGCATGATACTTGTATGAACTTTCTAAAAAAAAAATTATTAAATAGTATATATAACGCATTGATTATTTATGGTGTCTGTTAAAATAAAAATTGAAATATTGTTTAACAATTTTAGTCTTTTCACTCAGACTTGCAAAAATATATTTTATACTTGGACCAACGCTTGTCAGGAATGTAATTACGTTATTTTCATAAAGCTGTTTATATGTATATTCACGCACAAGTCGATTGAATTAAGAAACACAGCCAATTGAACCAAGGAAACAGGAAATGATAAGAAGTAAAAGCTAACATAAATTTGTGCATTGAACATTCTCCGACAGAAGCAGCAGGACAGCTAATACACTGTTATTGTGCATACATTGGCATAGCACTCCCACTTGGCTCTTTCCACATGTTTTCAAATCTTAGTCAACTCTGTACAGCCTTAGAAGTCGAAAAAACAACCACCATCTGGGTAATGGGTTCTCTCATTGTCCATGTCAACCCACCATTCTCTTAGAGCACCCGCAGCGGGTGAGTCCTGCGCCCCGGGCGTGCCACGTGGCAGCCCGTGATTGAGCGCGGGACTGTGGTCGGGGCGCCCCTGGTGTCAGTCGGGGCGCGCCTCGCCCCGACAGGGGCGCCTCGCCCCGGGCGACGTGGCCCCTTCTGATTGGGCCACGTCGTCCGGGGTAATATAATATTATTTTTTAAAAAAAATCGAAAAAAATTAAAAAAAATCAGAAAAATTAGGAAAAAAATTCTAAAAATTCCTTTTACTGTTTTTGACTTTTTTGTGCAATTAAATTTTTTTTATTGTTTTTTGGCAATTTTATACAAATTTTTGAATCCAAATAATTAGACTTTAAAACCCTTAAACCCTAAATCCTTAAACCCTAAACCCTTAAACCCTAACCCTTAAACCCTTGATAACCCTAAACCTTTGCTATATAATTTGATATAAAGTTTATATTTTAATATAATTTAATATAAATTATAGAATGTAATGTAATTTTATGTAAATTATAAACTCTAAACTCTAACCCTTACCCTTACCCTAACCATAACCCTAACTCTAACCCTAACCCTAATCCTAACCTTAAAGTTTTATGCACTTATATATTTAAATAACATATTATATTTAATTGAAAAACATATGTTATACATTTCGAATTCTATAAAATTTTTATTTCGTAAATTTTCGCACTTCGAAATAAACACGAAAAAATACTCGAGTTTGATACAATTAGCTGAATTTTAAAAAAGCTGAGCTGAGAAAAAAGCTGACATGGTGCCCAGGACATGGCACTGTAGCAGGGGCACCACTGTGGGCTGAAAACTGAGAGCAGGGGCGCGGCTGACGTGGCGCCCAGGACGCGCACTGTAGCGGGGGCACCAATACGGATGGTCTTAGGAATACCAACATGATTTGCATGTGTGTTCCCATCAATTATGCTCAATTCGGATCCGAACATATATATTGACTTAATGGCTTATTAATATCTGATTTAAATATAAAATAACTTCCTGTTATGGATAAGATAAAAACAATTAATAGTTCTTTGTACTCAATTTAAATTATATCATTATATATTAATATTGATAATAATATATCATATTTATAGTGTTTTGATTTTTGAACTCAAAATTTTGCATCCCAGCACAAATTATTACGTGTGATTGTTGCTATCCGAACAAAAGCTATTTCTTACACGATATTACGAACAAAAACATTACAAACGCTGAATTTATACAGTGGACATGCTATTTATTTTTTAATCGGAATAATTAAAAAATTGCGATTAACCTATTTCTCTGACGTGTTTTTCACGTGTTTTTTTTTGTCCTAAATAACAAATAAGAGCCTAAAATAGAGGAAATATTCTTGGTAGCCCTTTTCTCCTCTTCATACATTCATTGAGAATAACTTAAAACTTTTTAGAATAGACGGTACTTCCTTCGATTTCTAATTGACTGTTAACACTGCAATTTCAACATCCTCATGCCTGCCAATAGTTGACAAGTTAACTATATTATAACCGCGCAATAATAAATATTAGTTGCATTGAAGTAAGTATGTAACTGATATGATAATAACTAAGATCAAAAGATTTGAGTTTAAGCCATTAAAGTATATAACAATATAAAATATTTTTCGAAAAAATTATCATCATTCAAAAATTATACACAGTTCGAATTTGAAGAATGTTGAGTAAAACACCATAATTCATTACTATTTTAGTATTTTAGATAGGTGTTGTTGGGTTGCTGAGGTTTCTGAGCTTGTTGATATTATGGGCCTAATTAAGACAGCGCGCTTTGTAGGAGTTTCAGTTCCTTCTTTGTTACGATGGGCCGGGTTTCATAAAATTTACAGATTCTGTCTTGGTGGGCCGGGGGTCATTTGTTTCTCTGACATGTTGAATTGCTGGTCATATAATATTATGTATTAATTATATTTACCATTCAAATTTCAATAATTCTAAACATCTTCTAATTTTGCTACTAAATTTATCACTTACTATTATTTAAATCCTCATTATTTTAAAATTTTAAACTACCAAAGCTCTAAAAAGCATTTTTATTTTTAAAAATTGGTTCAGTTTGCTGTAGTATCAAACTAGTTAAATCACGGTGACCAACAATTCAGCCGCTACCAGGAACAATTCTTAGTGTTAGGGGTGCGGATTGCGATTTGATTAAAAGGTCATATCGCATTTTTTTAATAATGTTCTTGTGAAGTGTCGCACTAGATTGGCAATCTTCCCGGCCCTTCCTTTTTAACATTGTGGGTATCAATCTTATTTTGGCAATAAGTATCACATTTGGCGATTGATATGAATGCTGTAGCATTACTTTTTGGCATAATTCTCGTCCATCCACATTGGAACGGCCCATATTATAAGGGTCCACAATGACGTTGTTCTATATCATTTCCTTTTGTTCTACCTTTTTTATACATATTATTTTCGTAGGAGCTTAAAACTACGAACAAAATCATCTCATTTTTTTATGATCGGTTCTTTCTGTATGAGTCCACGGACAAATTTTGACATTTTTTTAATCAAATTTGACTCGAACTTATAACATTTTAGTCAATAATTTTAAAAGGGACATTGTGTCGGCAACATAAACAAAGGCACACGTTCTCGCGCTAAAAATGAAACGTCGCATTAGTTTAAGGCCACATAATTGGAATAATTGTGGGGACTACTTGATCCTATACACTTCCAATCTGATATGTCCGGAGTACCAAATCAAAACTAGGAACTCAAAGCAATCTAAGTACGTATTATATTTTTTATTACTATTTTACTCATCTAAATTTGAATTAGTTGGTCATTAAATTTTAGATGATTTAAACAATAAATCTATTGCTCGGTTATTAACAAAAACTGAGTAATCAATACTAGTCAACACAATTTGCATTCTTTTGTACGCGTTTTATTGCACCAGCAACATCAACCTGCAGAGCACTTGAACCATTCAATATGATATTTTATATGCAAGAACATATCAAAGTATAATGTACAACGAGCAACATTTACTTTGCAGATGCTACCCTTAAATTAATCAAAATTAGATTAACCAAGTTCTGATGAGTCCTTGTCATGACAAAGAGGGTAGGAGCCAAAGGTTGAAGAGAGCAGAAGCAAATGAGAGGAACCAACAGAGGAACGCCATGGCGGCCGACATCTGATATCGGCTGCACAGCTTCGGAGGGCAGTAGGATCCGCCCACGTCGCGGAGCAGATCGGTGACGCTTGCCGTTGAACATGCTGCTGCTAATGATAGGAATGATAAAACCTGCAGTAGTTCATAAAAATGCCTCATATAATTTAATTAGCAGAAGGTAAATTTTGGAGAGCAAGAGCTAAAATTTTTATTTTTTTTACCCAATCTCCAACTATGATGGCCAGGTGGATCCTGGATTGGTGGGGCAAACCTTTGACAAAAACTGAGTACGCATCAACCAGCACTAGTGTTGTACTCCATGGTATCATTAATCCCATGACTGTCACCAAAAAGCTGCACACGAGAATGGACTCGCACATATGAGAGAACGAATTTTTCTTAGACCGCTCACGAAATTCGTGTTTTATTGTATCGATTGCGCGTCTGATCAAATAATAAAAAATACTCCAAAGAAACCAAATACATGTGCTGCAAACAAGTATGCAATTGTGGTACTACTCGAAAAATTGATATTGAATTGAACGTAATTCGACACAAATGTTAAAAGACACATAATTACACATTCTGCATAAGATAAGATGCAACAATACTTGCCGGCCAGTCAGAATAATTAAATTGTCAATTCTAAACCGTGTGATGACATCAACCCACAACATCAACCGGTACTGAAACCTATGTCCCAACTAACTTAGGCGTCAACTATAATATATCTACGACTAATAAGCAATATAGTAATAATCTCAATAATGATTCTGGTAAATACACAAGGCAAAGAGCTGGGGAGGGAAGCACGAGAAAGGTACCAGAAGGAGGTGTAGTTGTAGAATTCGACATCGAAACACATGAAAAGAAGGGAAGCAGTGGAGAAGATGGCCTGTCCAAGCCGAAGCGCGAGGCTGGCGCTCGTTCCCATCGCCCCCGGCAATTCTTCCATGTACTATTATTATTATTACTCTCTCCTTGATCAACTCTTCGGCTCTTCTTCATTTTCCACGGAACCGGCTCCTACCCATAAATTAATATTTTCTCTTATGATGATTAATGAACAGTCAAGTCACCAAAAGAGAAAAAAGGGTAACGGAGGAAAGGAAGTGGTGAGGAGGAAAAATAAAGGGAGGGAGGGGAGAGAAGTTGACGTATGAAATGATGCCTTGTTGATTGAGTTTTCCTGTTGGGACTTTATTCAAGAAAATTGTGCATGGTTAGAATTCTAGATTTTTCGAATTTGGATTAATTGAATTAATATTTATGATATAAATAAAGAATATTGTGTTTTGCCAAGAAAAATATGTGTTACATTTTTTTAAGATTTAAAATATATTTGTTACGGAAGTTGTTAATATTGAAGGAAATGGGAAAGAAAAAAAAAAAAGAAACGGTCGTTTTCTGAAAGCGAAGGAGTGGCGTTGGGAGTAATGGGCCGGAACGAATTTATTTATACTAATTATTATTGGAATATCTACCAATTTGATTAATTCAACTCCGACCTAGACAAAGTTGTGAGTATTATATATGTACACTTCTAACTAATTTTTTTGAGGTTGCACGGTGGAGGTTTGATTTGATTAGTCACAAGTGGGACTCTGGGACTGTGTGGCTTTTGGAAAGTGGACTATGAGAATTTGCCTTCAAATATATTTTTATAATATGTCCCTAGAGCTTAGAATTATTTAATAAAACTTAGCAATTATCATTTGGATTATTCCAAAAGAAAGGTCTTAACCTGACCTTTTTTTAGATTGCATAAGTTAACACAATGATGTGGCAAGATTTTTCTGATGTGGACATCATGGAGACTGTTGATGTGTTGTTAATCACCAACAAAAACTTACTTAAATATGTTAATTGACTCAATTTTTAGTTTTGGTAAGGGATATTAATTGTATTAATTGTGTTATTGGTAAGGGATATTAATTGAATAACTAACCATGTCTACAGGTGTGAGCTAAGCAATTAAAACCAGTTGCTGGTGAAATTGACTAGTTTCTTTTCTATGTCGGCCTTGGCCGTGGGAACAAGCAAACCAATGATTTTGTACGAACTCTCTCTCTCTCTTTTGTGTCTTATTATTGAACTAACAGTCTCTCTTTTTGTGTCTTCTTATTGCTGAACTACCTCTGTCAGCGAAGACATCAGCTGTACAATACATAGAAGTAACAAACAACATAGGATTCGTATCAGATCCCTCGTAGGATTTTGGCATTGTTGCGTCCATTTTCTTATATATAATTATTGTTAATGTAAATATAATCGTGCATCTCGAAATAGAAAAAATCTTTTGACTTGACAATTTATAATCAGTTTGACGATTTGGGTTCACAAATTTTGTGTAATTGATTGTTTTCGTTGCTTCTTTTCCATAATTGTAGTCTATTCATGACCAACATGAAATGTGCAGATGTACAAAGCATTATTGGAATACAGAAGACTTGTAATAATATACAAACAAACTAAGATGATAAGTCTCAGGAGCTTCTCGATCTGGTTCACATGAAAAGTTCTCAGCTCAATTTTCATCTTCCTCTAGCAATTAAGCATAAAAAAATTCTGAACCAAGAAAGTTTCGGTACAACCTTAATTTGGATATAGAGGTATTTACTCAAGCTGGGCATACCAGATACCCTGGATCTTCACATCCTTGGGTACCTTGGCACCCAAGTCTGTATCAGATGGCTGAAGACTCTCAAACACGCCAATGATCTCACCGGTGTCGGGCTTGGTCCCCGTGACGCTGAGCGTAATCTTTCCGGTGGACGAAGCAGTGTTCTTGATGTTCTCCTTGAGCAGTTCCTCCTCGTCTCCTCTGCCTCCGGCTGGCAATGCAACTGCATTGTCGTATCCGGTGGATCCACCCCTGCCCTTGGGGTCCAAGAAGGAGGATCCACGGTAGGATGGCACAAGGAACTCTCCACTGAAGCTTTCAGGCTTGCCGGTGGCAACCAGCTGCTTGACAGTGAAAAGGAACGGCACACGCTCCCCTCCAGGAAGCTGCACGGTCACTGCAGCATAGTCAATCCCGTCCTTCTCCTCGAACTTGACGGTGCCATCAGGGGCAACCTCGAAGGGCCCTTCCATTTCGTCGAGGGTGTATGTTAGCCGGGTCATCAGCTTGGTTTTTTGGAAATCGGGAGGAGAATTCTTGCTCACTCCTTCTGCCTTGACAGTGAAGGAAGTTGGCTCCAAGCAGAACTTCTTGGCATTGTACTTGCCTGGCTTGAAGGCAAATTTGTCGACTCCACCTTCGATTGTCGGGCACTGGTTGGCAGTTCCAGTTCCTTTCACTTCCAAGTATGTCTTGCTCTGGATTTCGTCAAAGGTTAGCCTCTTCGGGACACCTTCCGCGCTTGCTCCCTAGACAACAATAGCCAGGTTAGCCTCTTTGAGCTGACCAACTATTAACCACCAGTTAAATTCAATTTCTCATACATTAGCATCAACTAATCTTAAGATCAACAACAAAAATTAAATGAACCATCAACTATACGAGCTGATCATCAATCAACGATCAGTTAATTTTTTTTCTTCTTAAAACAAACAATCAACCATCCAAGTTCACGAAAAACTTACCGAATTATCAACTACCGGCTATCGATTACGACTAGCAACACGACGAGTCGATCGGCTATCAATTATATCATCACATTCAATCGAGTCCAAACCATATCATTCATTAATAATACTAACCGAGACGACGAGTGCCGAAGTGGCGAGAGCAAAGCCGGCGATCTTGGAGGCGTCAACGAACTTGGAGGCAAAGTCCTTGAGGTCAGCTTGCATGGAGCATGTGATCTTAGAGGGTCCACCGTTAAGTGCACACTGAACCTGAGGAGCCCTCAGCTGGTGACTCCTGCTCACCATCTTGGTGGGCTGCTGCTGCATAAATGTAGCTGCTGCTCCATGTACTGAAGAAGTTGCCATTTTCCTTCCTCCAATCCAATGTTTTCTTTCTTCCCAAACACAACACTAAGAAGTGTATGTGTGTATGGAGGATGTAGGAAATAAGACAGCCCCACCAAAACCCAAGTGTGTTTTTTAGTGTGTGGGTGTGAGTATGATAAGATAGGATCAGGTTAGAAATTCTGCCATTGGTCATCATACTTGCCACGTGGCGTAGTTCCGATATCCAAAGTAGAGAACTCACGAGTACGATGTTTTTTTATGTCTAGAACTTCATGTGTTTTAAGTGAGAGATGCAGTTGCTTTGCATCCTTCTGTCATATTTTTGGATTGCCGATTGGCCCAAGCCCATTATCGCAGAGAAGAAATAGGCCCAGAAGAGGGAGAACTCTTAGATTAGCAGGCCCACCCGTCGTAACCAAAAGGATTTTAAAGAAATTATAAAAAAAAAGTGGCCTATACAGGTCTCGAACCTGTGACCTTCGCGTTATTAGCACGACGCTCTAACCAACTGAGCTAATAGGCCTATCTGTTCTATTACGCTGAGACCACTTTATATTTGCTTTGCTTCTTATTACTACTTTAATACAATTGTCTTCTCAATTTGGTAATATTCCCGTTGTCAACTTAATTGATTTCCCGTAAAGTTCACTTGATGCTTCAACAATTGTAAATTTATTTATAAATAATTATTTTAGTCTTTTTATGGGTTTAGACTTTAGAGTCCCCCAACTGTAAATTTCATTATAAAATTTGAGTTTTTTTTTTAAGGGTTTAGATTCTCTGACGTCAAAATGTTGAAGGACCAGTCAGTCCATGGGCGATTAAAGGATTGCGGAGAGAAGCTACGCAGCTCAAAAGTGCTTGAAAAACAATCATAGGTAAATCCTCAATATTCGAAGATTACTTTCATTGTCTCATCACAGCTGCGTTCCCCTTTTTTAACTTATTTTCCAAAATTAACCATTCATAACAAAACAATTATTTTGGATTTCGGATCCCCACCTAATTTCCCTAAAATTGATCATTAATTTACATCAATTGTCTCCAAGCCTCCAACAATACAATTAAAAATAGAAAACAAATGGAACAATTTAGGGAGAAAATCATGGGATGAAGGACAGGCAATTCAGATTAATCTGTTTGGTTTTTTTCATCACAGAACAAGCATCAGCTGACAAAAAATATAACAACATCACTATTGCCTTGCCCTTTTTTTTTCTCGGAACAAATTTTCAGAAAATAATTAATACAATAAAAACATGTTTTGGAAAAAAAAATTAAAAAGAAGAAGAGGAAGGGGTAATTTTTTCTCTCAGACAAATGCCTCGATTTGTCCTCACGAGTTTAAGAATGGATTTTCATCGGACTCGTCATCTGTTTTGTTCATCACCGAGAAAAATCCCCACCTTCCACAAAAAAAATAGGAAAACGAAAAATTCTACAAATCTAAGCGAAATGATGAAGAATTGGAAACCCTAAATAACTCCGTGGGTGAAGGAATTGGTGTGTTTGGGTTGGTTTATATAGTGGGTAGGTTAATGGGGCTGGTGCCTTTCTAGGGTTTTAACGAGGGCTTACTTCTGTCGAAATTACCGGTTTGCCCCTCGCGTGAATTGATCGGGTCATTATTGATAATTTTCAATTAGGAATAGTCACTGGGCCTATGGCCTAAACAGAAGGATTTTATCTTCTGGGCCCAATCTTTTGTCGTGATATGAAATAGATTGAACTGGGAATATTTTGTTAGTATTCAAATGAACTACTTAAATCAAACTCAACTTAATTATTTAATTTTATGTATGAACAGATTGTGCTACGACTTGAAATATGAAATAAAATCGATATTATGAAACTGTATAGTGAACTTTGTTTCTTGTCGAACAATATTTTTGGCATGGAGGGATAATTAAAAAAAAAACTATGGAGTGACACAAATCCTTGCACATTGTCATAAAATTACATCAAAATGACCAATCAATAATATAATTCTCTTCCTTCATTTATAGGAAACAAGTGCTTAATTCAATATCTCAAACCTGACAAAATTGTGTAAAATTAATTATATATCCTAATAAACTCAATTATTACCAGATAAAAAAGAGAGTAAAATGGGCAGATCAGAAGAAGTGAAGCACTAGGGACCAGATTGGAAAAACAATAAGGAGGATGATCCCAATTGTGTTTGAAATTCCATGTGGTTGGGTGAAGGAGTTTCTGAATCCGCCGGTGGCCCGGATGTGCTCCTGAAGGAGGTAGCAACCTATTAGGAGGCATATCAACACTCCAACCCAGCTCCCTCTCAATGTGTCTGCAAAGAACCCCGGAGCCACTACCAGAAGTAGGATCAACGATCCCGGAAGCTCGAGCCAGCCTGCGGTTTAACCGTGAGTCTCGAGTTCGATGCTTGACATTGGCATTGTTTATCATGTAGTTAGAAGGTTAAAGTACCTGGGAAATGTCGAGGGAAGAACAGCCGAAGCACGACGGCGACGAATGCGATCCATTTGCCGACGTCCCCTCTGAGACGGGTAGATGATGATGGATGAACAAACAAGTGAAATATGCTGAGAAAGGGAAATGAGGCAAAGGATATGGTCCAATTGTTATCACCTGAAGAAGTTGAAAAGTGCAGGTGGGAAACTGAAGAAAATGTAGGGCACCAGAAGAGATGTCAGCATGTTGGTTCTCCAGTTCGTTCGATCCAAAATCAACAAGTAACTGCGCAGATGAGGTTAGCCAACGAATTAGAGTATACCAACATCGAAAATTCAATCTTTAACTCGAACGATAAGGTCTAACAACGACTAAAGAAGAGGTAATGCAGGTGGACAGCAACTTACATGGCCGAGAAGGAGGCGATCCATCTGAGAAAAGAGGTGCCAACGCCCATGCCACCATGCTTAGCGAGATCCTTGACGAGTCTCTTGGCCGCGACTTTGAGCTCGTTGACGTCATTCTCTATCAGCCCGGCCGTCGCTTCCTCCTCCACCGCACTAACCTTCATTCTCAGATACTCCTCGGCCACCTTCCTCATCTTCCCTTCCTCGCTGTTACCTGTTCACCGTTTGAAATTGCAGACAAGTACTCTCCGACTACCGAAAGAAAGAACATGGATACTTGCTTGCGTGTGTTGCTGTGTTCTAAAGGGAAGGAAGCCTAAGAAGACGGAACTCGTAAGGTGGGCCAGTGTTCCCGGAGGAAACATGTTTGGGATGACCAGAATGTGGTGGTGACATCTGTCTGATGTCAACTACTTTCTTCTTGGCCGTTTACCGTTGGGATCCATTGGTGTCAGCAGCGTACACATGGAACTTGTCAATATATTTTCATCATTCACACCGATTAAAATTAATACCTCAAATTCAAGCCATTGAAAATATATAAAAATATTTAACCGTCATTCATTCAATTCCAAAATCCTAATTGTTCATCCAAAAGTGCTCAAACTTGGATTAATCTTTAATTTGACCCAATGATTGTCCAGACATTCCAAGACAATATTGTAGGTAAACGAGAACTAGTTTCATTACGTAACCGGAAGGCTGCAGAGTTTTCACTCTTCAATAACAACCTGCGCGAACTATAATGTCTCATTGCTTGTTACAAGATGCAGATTGGCCGGCATAAATAGTCCTAAAAGTCGGCCACTTGCAGGTCTCTTACAAGGATATTGCCTTCCGAAGGCATCTGTTATGAGTATTTCATCTATGACAGCATCAAAATTGAGCTAATCGTGAACAAATTGGTGAATCATCATCTTGCATAATGTTCATAGTTCATTTCTCCAAGATGAGAGAGGCCGCATTGAGATGGACGTGCTCGAATCTTTTCCAGAACCCGCTCAATTCCATGCAAAATCGATTGACTACCTGCTGGCAGCCTTTTGCCACTCAAATGCTCCTGATGAATGTTGGTTTCCCATTTCCGAGGCCTCGTGCGTCTGCTGTCCAGCAACCGGCACGAACTGGAAGCAAGAAAGGCAATAATCAGGAAAACGAAAGCCACTGAGATATAAAATAGTTGAATCCTCATTCTACAAGTAAACAAAAAAAGAATAATTTTGTCTGCAGAAGGATGTCTGCTTCCAAAGATTTGCCTCATTCAGTCTTTAACAAAAACAATTACACCAGCACAAATAACATGGTTGGAAGGACATCGAGTTTCACCAAACAAAACAGTAGCATGTAGGAAATAGTCAAGCCTATATTCTTTCTACCATCCTGTTTCAAATCAATCCTCCCCTCGTGTCAGCAAAAGCCGCAGCATTTGCAAAAAACAAAACGTTGCAACAGTCTTTTTCCTTGAACAAAAGTGTTATAACTGTTGTCCACAAAAGTGAAGGATATTGTCAATTAGAGAAACTCGAAGACATTTTTTAATCACGAGTCATTGTTTTATGAAGGCTTACAGTAGTTGATCACTGGCTGAATAATTCAAAGGCAATGGTCAGCATTTTACAGCACTAGCTGAAACTAATTATCGTTACCTTCACAACTCTTTGTATCATTTTGTCAAGAAAAAAAGCATACACAAATGCGATTCTTTCAAAACAAAAGCTGGGAAAATAATAATTTGGGAAATCGAGAACTTTACTCAATGAAATTTAGTCCAGTATGAAGTTGCCAAACGTTTCATTCTCGGACAGTTGTGCAATTACAAGGAATCAAAAAGGGAAATTGACGCGAGTAACAACTAATAAATACCAGCTCATCTAAATAACGGATAACCAGAATGATACAGAAGTACGACGCACTAGATTAAGAAGCTCAAACCATTTTCACCTCTTAAACCTTCAGTCTGACCTTAAAAAAAATAAACCTTCAATCCAATGAAATGCAAAGGTTTTTGAGAGATCACAATATTACCTCTTGGCTGCTGTCCTGCCATTGGTACTGCCCTCCTCCTTGAGTTGAACCATACAGTGCCTGTCCTGATCTTTGCGATGATCCAACTGTCACCTCTCCTGACAATTGTGAAGAGGTTGCTGGATTATGACCAGCCATCTGTGATGTTCCTGATGCTGGCCATCTTCCCATCTGTGAGGACCACGAAGACTGCTGTCCTCCCATTGGAGAGGACCGAGAGGGTTGCTGTCCTTGTGAATGAGGAGACCGGGAGGAATTTCCGTCTTCTATTTGGGAGGACCAATATGATTGCCGATCACTTGGTATTGGTGACGGCACTGCAGCATGCGAGTATCGAGATGGATGCTGAGCTTCTGACTGCGACGACCATGATGGATGTGTTCCTCCTGTGTGGGAAACCTGGGATGAATATTGTTCTCCTAACCGAGAGAAACTAGATGGATTTTGTCCTCCAATATTGGATGGCTGCAACTGCTGCTGCCCTCCTGATGGATAAGATACTGACGG
>SOPF01028392.1:817542-829082 GCA_012979155.1 Hypericum perforatum | reverse complement strand
GATGGCTGCAACTGCTGCTGCCCTCCTGATGGATAAGATACTGACGGACGTCCTCCATTCTGGTACTGCAATGGTTGGTGTCCACTAGCCTGCAAAGATGAAGATGGTGGCTGTCCAACAGCTTGAGAGGACCATGATGGTTGTTGCCCGCCTCTTTGAGAGGACCATGATCCACCCGTTTGAGAGGACCATGATGGTTGTTGTCCATCTGTTTGAGAGGACCATGATTGTTGTTGTCCACCTGTTTGAGAGGACCACGATCCAACACTTTGAGAGAACCGTGAAGGTTGTTGTCCCCCTGTTTGCGAGGACCATGATCCACCCATTTGAGAGGACCATGATGGTTGTTCTCCATTAGTTTGAGAGGGAGATGACCCAACTGTTTGAGAGGGAGACGACCCAACTGTTTGAGAGGACCATGATGGTTGTTGTTCATTTGTTTGAGAGGGAGATGATCCAACTCTATGAGAGAACCATGATGTTTGGTTTCTGTCTGTTTGAGAAGACCATGACGATTCTCCACCGGTTGGCGAAGACCAGGACGGCTGTCTTTCACCAACATTAGTATACTGTTGCAGCTGTCCACGGGGTTGGGAGGACCAAAATGGCTGCTCTCTTCGAGGGCCATAGGACTGCGAAGATTGAGGCAAAGGTTGTTCCTGTCTCGTAGGTTCGACTCGGCCTAATGGAAACTTTTCTGCTACAATGGGTGGCTGTCTAGTAAAATGGGAAGGTATGGGCTGTGTATGAGACTGCCTTGGCATGTGATGGGGTGCAGAAGGGCCTCTCTGTCTCCTTTCAACCAAGACCTTTTCAATATCCTCTCCTTGCCCAGCTTTACTGAACACATCTCGGACTAGCTCCTTTAATGCAGGGGGAACACCAACACCATATTCCATCATCTGGTTCAATAAATCCTTGCTGGCTTCAAGTTCATGGACATCACAAAGCCCCCTGATGACGACATCATATAAAGAGGGATCAGGTTTTGGATCTTTGTCTCCCATAATTGTCAAGATCTTGGCAGATTCTTTAACCTTTCCGTTCTTGATCAATTCCTCAAATATTTGTGTCCCATAACTTGCCACCACTCTTAAACCAGACTCCACCATTCTGGTGAAGTATCTCAAAGCATCGTCAATCTTCTCCGACCTTAAGAATGCATCTATCAATGTCCTAAAACTAGTAACATCTGGAGTCAAAGCCTTGGAGCACAACTCATCAAAATACTTCTCTGCCTCGGACAACATATCATGCTCACATAGCCTTGCAATAATGTTGTTATACCCTGCAACATCCATATTAAATGGCCTAGACTTTGCTGCTTTCCCGACCATCCTAAACGTTTCAACGCCCTCGTCAAGCTTCCCTTCCTTGAAACATTCGTTCACCATTATGCTAAATGTCTCCGAATTAACAGCGTTGAAGGTTGGTGGCGTATGATCATCCAACATATGCTGAAATAAAGCAGAGGCCTCCTCCTTCTTCCCATACTTAACCAAGACCTTCAAAAGCACATTAGACGTGGCAGGAACCATCCTATACTTCTTACTCAGCAAAAACTCGTAACTCTTTATAGCTTCTTCATCATTCCCTTGGTTAAACCACCACTCCATAAACGTGGCACTCACGACTCCGTCATAAACCACACACCTCTCCTTCAACTCATCGAAAAACTCATTGGCCTTTTCCAAATTCCCCAAATCTAGATACCCCTTAATCAGATTGTTATAAACAAGAGAATCGGCTCCATGCCCGTTATGGAGCATCTGCCTCAACAAATCGACAGCCTCCCCTATCCTCCCGGCATCAATAAAACCCTTGGTAAGATGCCTATAAGTCACGTGTGAAGGGCTGAAAGGCGCATCGGCAATGATCTTCTTATACACCGCTAGGCCCTCGTCCACGTTCCCCTCGTCACATAGAGTGTTGATCAGATAGTTGTAAGAAACAACATTCGGCACTAAACTATGCTGCTCGAAAAAGTACTTAAAAAGCGATTTAGCCTCGTCGTACCTACACAAAAATCAACATCAAATGTCAAAACAAAGACTAGGCGGTTTGAATCAAGCAAAGCAACCCACACTCTTTCGGGTTCGTTCAGAGGCTTAGCCTGTTATAAGTAGAGTTAGTCGCATTACTTCAATTCATTTTCTATAATTTATCAAACTAAGCACTACATAATATCAAATTATTTATCATCAAAATCACAAAAAGGAATATGGAAAATCTGAACTACACATACAACGCGCAATTAATCTTGAAGCGATCGTGCTACCTTTTGGCCCGATGCATAGCGGCAATGATCGCATTGCAAGTGAAGACGGTGGGCCGGGTGCGGGACGTGACAGCGTTTCGGGCGAAGGTGGAGGCAGCGTCGAGGTCAAAGGCGCGGATGAGAGACTGGACGCGGTTGTGGAGGTTGAGGCGGGGTCCAGTGAGTGCGGAGGTTGAGTCGGGCTGGCGCGGGTCCCGGGGAGGGGGAGGGGGCCGCTGACCCATCTGCATAGGTGGCTCGATCCGGAGCCTCCGCTTGCGGGCGCGTCTCTCAGCCGCGACCTCGTCGGGGGTGAGGAAGCCGCCGTGGGGACGCGCCGGAGAGGCGGGGGTGTTTGTGAAGTAGGAGGGAGGGACGGGGTTAGGGTTTTGGAAGGGGGAAGAGTAGGGTGGTGATGGAAGAGGTTGAGGGGCATTTTGGGAAGTTTCGGGTTGGGGAGTGAAAGGGGTGAAGTTGTGGAGGGAGCGGGTGAGGAGTCTGGCGGAGGCGGCCGGGGTGCGGAGGGAGAGGAGGCGGTGGAGGGGCATTTTCGGAACTTCGGGTGTAAGAGAATAGTGGTGTTTGGCTTAAACCCTATCTAACTCTGTTTTCTTGTTCAGTGTCGGGATAGAGACAAGCGACGGAACGACAGGGCACTTTGCTTGTGGTGCTCTCGTGCGGGTTTTGGGTTTTACTTTAGAAAGGCGTACTTAAATCTTAATGCACGCACCTCTATATTTATTGACAAGGGTGAGCGAAAAAAAATCAGCATGTTTATGTTGAGACAAATAATCTCAAGTGCAATAAAAATCGAGCAAACAAAGTCAAAAAAAATGTTTTGATGAAAAGAACACTATTAAGACAAAGAAATTATTCATCCGGTTCAACAAAAATGTTTATTTTCGGAGAGTACCAAACTGGGAAAATTTTCACTAATCTCACTTTAGATCTTTATAAAGGAGATATGCTCTCTAAATATACAGCAACATATTTTGACAACCTTTAGGATAGAACTTACAAATGAAGAGGAGGAGTTGTTATAGGCAACACAAAAGAGGGTAAAACAATCTAGATAAATAATTTTTTCGGACAATTTTCTCAAACAATGTGTACTATCTCGATCAATTCCATAACAAGTACACCGATATTACGAATATTCTCGAGTCTTTTCACTCAAATTCAATACTTCGTACCAATACTTTGGACCGCCTCAATTTGGTTCAGATTTGGAGAAAAAAATTGGTCTTTATCGTATTTATTAAGGCTCGAAAAATGTTCTTGATTCTTTCTCGGGTCTCTTTGAATAGTACTATAAATACTTGTATTCTTAATTTCGGGACAAAGGAAAAAATAATATCGGGCGCGATTTCTAACTAAAAACGATAGGCTAAGCTTTGAAAGTGTTTTCCTCATTGCTCCTGCGACCGAGATTTCTTAAGGGCATTTCCGTGCAATTAATTATATTGATATCATATACCTGAACCCTTATTTAAAACCTGTTATCATTGTATTTCTAGAAATAAGGGTATTAGTTTATACTTGGCCTCACCCGTCCTCTCCAATTCGAATATTGCAACTTTGCTATAATTCTCTCCAGCTTTACAATATTGTTTAATTCCATATTGTGGTATTGAATAGACAATTTTGTGTGTCGAGAATTGCATTTTTTTTTTGTATATTCAAAATTTCGAGTATCCCAATCTTGAACTGCCAAAGTAAAAAATTGGATTAGATCCAACCCTAAACCGAGGAATAAATGATGTTGGTTGATCTCCATTCTACTTTTGTAAATGGTTCTCAATTTCGGTCAGTACAAACCGTTTCGTGATGCTCGGCCTAGGAAGGGTTATGTATCTCTTAATCACGGGGTTCCATATGATGATGGACGAAGCGTTAAAACTGAGAGCTAGTGGTATATTTTTTAGGGGAAACACTAGCGGTTCAAGTTCTAAACCAGCTTTCTTTAGTTTCGGCTTGGTGGGCTTATATTAAAGCCTCGGACAAAACTAAATTTTCACTCCTTTTCTTTTGAAGTGCTAAAATTTTAATATTCTCGCATCGTAAGTCGTAACATTCAAGCTTAAGATTTTGTAAATTTGTGTATCTAATATGTTCCATGTTAGGAAACTTTGTGTTTATTGACATTTAATTGGCGTATCATTGTGTTTTTTCCTTTTATAATTGATCTGATATTTTTTTTTTCATTTGAAAATTTGTGACTTTATATGTGTCATTGACTCATTGTGATCTGCAGCTTATGTGATATGCGGTGAAAAATTTGTGTCGCTATTGTGATGTGCGATCATTTAGATATATCTCCATTTACTCAATGTGTCTGATTGGTGCTGATGGTAAATCAAACCATCAATAGAACCCATGTAAAATAATATTTTATAAACTTATAATTTCTCTAAATTAATTAAAAAAAAATCGACCCATGTGGGGACAAATACTAATGCATCTATATCATAGAGAAACATTCATCAAACAGAATTAACTAAACTGATATAGTAACATAATTTGTAAATGTTTCAAGGACATTTGTCACGTGAACACAAAATACATTATTATGATTTGACGGAGGATCCTAATTTTAATCTAGTCAAAATGTCTTATTAAGGTAATAATCTATCCTCAAAAAAATAAAAAATAAAAGCACGATCTAAAAATGTCAGTCGGAACCAATTTTGAAGCCTAGTTTTCAGAGGTATTAACATAAGGACCTAAAACATTAGAGCATCGACTTGGAAGATTCACAAGAAGAAAGATAATTAATGTCCTAAAACAAAGACATGTCACCGGTTAATTTGTACAGCAACAGAACACACCGGTTAAAGTTTTAATATCCGACTAATCTAGATTCGAGTACGAAATTTGTGGCACATCCATTCGCTGGTGCACTTCGGCTAAGAGCTAATGAAGAGAGATTTTATTATTCTTCCACACAAGTCAAAGACCATATGTACGTGCGGCTGCAGCAACTTACATGTACGTACTTAGTGTGAACAAATCATGATTACAAGCAATTGTAAGAATCAGAAAACAAAAAATGACCAAGCTGTTTCTTCCATACTCTCACTGATTAGTCCATAACTACTCGTTGTGATCATGATGACGACGACGATGTTGGTTCTGCCTCCCTTTCCTGGAATTCACGACGGTTTGTTCGTGAGAATCACACACTTGGGTCTTGAATTTGCACCCGAACTTCCTCGTCAGGGATGCTCGCCACCCACTCGGAAGGGGGGCCTCACCGTCCTTGTCGATCTTCTGTATGGCTTTCTTCATTGTCGAACACTCCCTCTCCAGCTGATGCACGCGTGTCCTCATGCTGTCCATGTCCAGCTTCAGCACCTGATTCTCTCTCGCCGCCTCCCTCAACGTGCCCCCGTCTAAACCTTCGCCGCGCACTGCTGCAATCTCCATGTCCCCTTCCCGATCCCCTGCTCCCATCATGGAGAGCCTCCCAACATCTGGAGGCTGCTGCACCGAGGTCTCTGCTGCAACGAGTGTCCCTGCAATTGCGTGACGAAGCTGCAGCTGCTCAAAGAAGAGAACCTGGACAATTGCTCGCAATGGCAGCCGTTCATTTTGGGCTGCGTGGGTGCACGCTTCTAGCGTCAGCTTCTGGCAGTCCATTACCCCACATATATTCTCCCGCTCCACCTCCGATATCCACGGATGAGCCTTTTGTAACCCACAAAACCAATATCCTCGCCATCATTAAAACAGAAAAAGCAAAGTAATTAACTAATGGATGGTACAAAATGCAAAATTCAATTAGTACCTTGAGGTAAACGTCGACTGCTCTGTAGAGACCGTCATCGAATAGCCTCGACGATTCAGGCAGCATGGCCAGTTTTTGAAACCTATCAGGCTTCAAGTTCGCATCGGATGCGATCTCCGCCAAATAACCGTCAATGAGTTTTCCGACAAGCATCAAGGCCGATGACGACCTCCCAGCATTCCTTTCTTCGCCCTCGCCCTCGCCATCTCCCTCCTCTTCCTCCTCTGCCTCCGCCTCTTCAATTTCACCAGAGCCGCTTAGATTACTCCTCCGCCTCCTCATGCCTTCCTCGATCCCGTCGAGGAAATAACCTAATATCCTCTCGACGCAGTCGACGTCATACAGAGTCTCGTTCAGGTATGAGTAGCTCGGAATTAGCAAGTCGTCGAGCGAGGCTTGGTCCAGCTGCGACCCGACCTTCCTTTCCAGAGTGGCTCGGACCGGCTCCGGCGCATTCAGTATGTTTGCTGTCCTCAACAACCCGAACAAGAATCTTGTCACGGCAGGGGACCTGGAAGCCGAACCGCCCCCGCCGCGTCTATCCAATGGCAGGTTTGTAATAACTGCCTCCAAAACCTCCCGCTGTTCCCTCTCCGAAGCCAAGGAAGTCGACGTGGAAGCGGAAGCAGAGGAGAGCTTTGTAACGGAGCGGCTGGACCGGGATATTCCCGGAATATTCCTTTTCGCATAATACATTAAGCAGCTCTCTACAATCTCGGGTCTTAAACTGCGGATCCTCATCGCTCCGATGAGCCGCTTAAACACTGGCAAGCTCAAAGCCGCCACGTGTTCCAACCAGGAAGAGCTATCGGAGCTTGGACCACCGGCCTTCCGACGAATGGCAGACTCGATCCCGTTCCAGAGCGCCTGGTTCCGGCTGTCCCCTCCGTCTCCGGTGACCGGCCACCCGAACAAGGCAGCGGGGTCGGAGGACGACGCCCTGGCCGCGACGGATTCGACGCACATCCCGACAATCCCTAGGGTTTCGGCGAGCGGGAGAACCTTCTCGCAGGACTTCAACGCCTTCGCCGAGTCCTTGAGGCTCCTGAGAACAGAGTTGGAGAGGAAGAGCTCCGTCTTCGCTACGAGATTCTCCTCGGAGTAGTCCTCGGTCATCTCGAGATACTCGGCGGCGCACCGGAGCGGCACGACGGAGGAGGCGGAGAGCTCCGGTTTGACACCGTAGCAGAACTTGGCGGCGGCCTCGAAGGTGTCGGAGCCGCCGGGAAAGTCCGGCAACTTGATCCTAATCTTAACCTCCTCGATCTCTTCCTCGACGCTCTCTTCGCCTCCCGGCGTCTGGCCCTCTTGCTCCGTTATCAACCGGTGGAGCTTCCGGCTTTTCGACATTAGAGGAAACTGAAAAAAAAATTAAAAAAAATTAAAAAAAACAACTCCGAATCAGTAAAATTAAATTAAATTAAAAAAAAAATCAAGAAACCTTGTGGAGGTGGAAGGTCATGTCTTGGACATCGACCACAATGTCGCTGGGCAATCCGGTGGTACAAAACCTGTAAAATCAATTAAGTTAAAATCTCCGAATTATAAAAATAATCTCGACAATTAATTAACACGCAACACTGAACTAACCAAGCTTGGGCCTTGGAAGCGGGTTTCTCCATCTCGGCGGCCATTTTTTGAGTGTTGTTAGGACAAAAACTATGCCATTAGAGAGAGAGAGAGTAGACAGGATTCGCAGAGTAGGTTTGAAAATATTAATTATATTATTGTCGGTTTGATTTATTTTAAAGAGAGGAACCGAGGGAAGGAGGAAGAAGAGGGAGTTGGAATCCAATAGAGCTCAAAACGGGACAAAGGAAGCTTTAAAACGGGTAAAGAAAATAATTAAGAGGGTCAAAGAAATCTTCTCCTTTTTTATATACCGAAATTTTCCTTTCTCGTTTTTTGCTACTTCCATTTCTTTTTCTTTTTTTTGAATCCCCTCGGAATCTTCCCTTCTCAGCTACTCCAACTCACCCCATACACTACACGAGTACTTTCTTATTAATTAATAATTATTAACCCACACCACGACGAAAGAATAGCTTATGTGATCTCGAAGCATCCTTTGATAATTTAATTTGATAATTAAATTGTATTTTGTTGCACTTCACATTGAGAAAATGCGAAATTTTGTATAGCGGTTTCTCAAAATGTTCTTTCTCCCCCAAGTGTTTTATTTGACTGATCGCCGTTAGCTTTGAAAGAGGAAAGTCAGCTTCATATAGAAATAGCAATTAAAATTACAATGTATTACTTTTTTTATATTTAGTTATATATAGAAACTTGTCCTCCATTTTTACCAAAAAATAAAAATTATAAGATTCAATAATTTACAAGATTATTTTTTGCATCTTATAAAAACAATTTCCATTACACGCACGCACGCACTCACTCTCTATCTTTTTCTCCCCTCTCGTAGTACTCTCTGTGTGTACAGTAGTTAAAGTGCGTTTCATTTTTCTGCTTTTGCTACAGATAAATTTCTTAAAAGTGAAACCCACTCAGTATATAGAAGAAGCACCACGGCCCCGAAGATCTTCTTCTCTTGTTGGCAATAATTATTGGTGATCCGGTTTAATGGCCGACTAATCTGGGCTCGAGTTCCAAAGACTTTCCTAACAAGCATTTGCTGCGTCCACCAGGTTTCGAACTCGAGCCCAGATTAATCGGCCGGTGGGCCGGATCACTGGGTGAGAGAAAAAAAATAATAATTACCGGTGGTTGACAACCTGATGGGTTTCACTTTTTGGCTTCGATTATGGACTTTTTTTTTAATTGGCTTCTTCAATTGTCTTATTAGTATGGTCCCCTCATCGTTTCAATTGAGAAACTATTTTTTTTTTGCAAGTTAGTTATTTCGAATTAATCAGAGGACTCCAAATCAGTCCCGTGTAAAAAAATAATATTATTAATATTATTTGCAGTGTGGCAATCAAAAGTAAATAAATATAAAAATTCCTTTGGGATTTTGGTACTGTCCGAACCCTAAACATATCCCGTGATTGCACCTATGCCATTAATAACTCTCAACTTTTGGGATTATTCGTTGTATTATCAGAATTGTATTGGACATACTTAACGACATGAGTTTTGACTTCTGATGTCGCCTGACACGTTAATCACATATATGGGTTATGGGTAGCTACGAGACAAGTCTTTTTAATGGATTGAGAGATTTCTTTTAAAGCTAATTATGGTTACACGTCAAAAAAGTTATTGATCGCTTTTATAACACATAATATTTAGACATATATCGTACAACGAATACATGTTCAAATTGCTTGAATTTTTTAAATTGTGACAAAAAATAATTATATGTAACATTGTAACGGTTTTAACACTTTGAACTCGGACTACTAATTTAGACCAATTATTGGGTGATTGTCGGAAAAAAAACATTATTAATTGTTTGGGGTCCAACGAAATGATGTCAATTAACTCACACAATCAAGGGGGAGAAAGGGTCCTAGATTTCATGTCGGAATAATCTTTGATCTTTCACATGCATGTAGAAGAACCAATGTGACCCACCTAATAGAGAGAGAATTCGTTCTATTTGGGTTCCCAATAATTAGTGGCTCCTTTTAAATTTTGAAAATTAGCGTTTATTTTTTGTGTTATTATAGTTTTTTCATTAGATTATCGAAAAACTGCCGATAATGGGTTCATGTTCTTATTTATCTTTTTTCCCCATTTCGAAATTGAAAAAATTTCTGGCGGTCACCTGCATTTATACACCGTATCTACCTTCCGACAATTCCCTGCTGCTAATTTATGACACTATTAATGATTTCTGAAGTACATCCTACGTATGTGAGTGTGATCTTATTCGGGGTCCCCGAATATAGCTGGGAGTTTCCTGTTATATAATGTTTATGATTTTGTATATTTTGTCAGATTCTTAAAATTGACACGAGTACTATTTTCTTTATATTTTTTAGTTTGTGTTAGATCTGTGGAATACAAAGTTTGAATTTTGTTAAATAATATTATGGAAATCAAATTCTATCAATGAAAATAAAAGTTTTTACTACTTACTATAAGTATAGATGATACAAATATTTTAGAATGGGTGCATACATGATAAAATTGCATGTTGGTCTTCATCATTTTCTATAAATATATAACTCAATGTGTTTTTCAAAGGGTTTGAAACCCAATAATACAAGACCCAAGGATTTTTATTTTTCACCACGACAATATATATATATATATATATATATATATATGTATGTATATATATAACTTAACATTTAAATTGAGTCACATTTTTAAAAATTAAATAATTTTTTTTACAAATATTTGATATTTACTATTTTTGTGTTTTAAAATATTTGAATTTAAAGTTTATTAGTTAATTTATAACTTAGTTGATGTGAGCAACTGAGTGCTGCTTGGTCGTGGACGTTCAATTTTAAATTTTTAGTTCATGCATAACAAAAGCGATTGGATCCGGTGCTGAGGGTTTTTTTCCTCAGTATATACTGAGAAAAAATTAGGCCATTGGATCAGCATATTTTCCTAAATATTCTGATCCAATGGCCCTTAATGAATAAGGGTATTTAAGACTTTTTGATAAAATCACTGTTCATCCACTAATAAAATCACTATTCATTTCGTTTGGATCCGAAACAAACCACCAATACAGCCAAGATAACCAGCAATGCAGCCAACAAAACCATTAATACAACCAAACAAACCAGTAATGCAACCAATAAAACCAGTAATACAACTAACGAAACCAGTAATACAACTAAGCAAACCACTAATGCAACCAAGCAAATCACCAATGCAACCAAATAAACCAGTAATACAACTAAATAAACTAGTAATATAACAAAATAAACCAGCAACATAACTAAGCAAACCAGTAATGAAAAGAAGCAAACCAGTAATACAACTAAATAAACCAGTAATAGAACAAAAAAACCAGCAATGCAGCCAACAAAACTATCAATACAACCAAACAAACCAGTAATGCAACCAATAAAACCAGTAATATAACCAACAAAACCAGTAATACAACTAAATAAACCAGTAATATAACAAAATAAACCAGCAACATAATTAAGCAAACCAGTAATAAAAAGAAGCAAACCAGCAATACAACCAAATAAACCAGTAATATAACAAAAAAACCAGTAATGCAGCCAAGGAAACCATCAATACAACCAAACAAACCAGTAATGTAACTAAGCAAACCAGTAATGCAACCAATAAAACTAGTAATATAATCAACGAAACCAGTAATACAACTAAATAAACCAGTAATATAACAAAATAGACCAGCAATATAACCAAGCAAACAAGTAATAAAAAGAAGCAAACCAGCAATAAAACTAAATAAACCAGTAATACAACCAAAAAAACCAGCAATGCAGCCAACAAAACCATCAATACAACTAAACAAACCAGTAATGTAACTAAGCAAACCAGTAATATAACCAATAAAACCAGTAATATAATCAACGAAACTAGTAATACAACTAAATA
>SOPF01028392.1:798672-814525 GCA_012979155.1 Hypericum perforatum | reverse complement strand
TTATATTCTAAATAACAGATAAAAAAGACAGCGGAATGAGAATATAAAAGAGAAATTAAGATGCCAGTATCACTGATTCCAAAAACTACTACAGCCAACAAATTAATTTACTATCCGGTATCGTGGTTCTATCGCATTAACATGTTGCAATGCAGAAATTGTCCTTATATTTTATGTTTCTACTCAGACAAGATTTTAGTTACATAATCATACACATTATTTAATATAAGCATACCCCGGTGGCTGAAGCGGCTGTAGAAGCAACTTCCGACCGTCGATGGACGGCCGTGTCTTACGCGGAGCGACGACGCCCGGGTAGTGCTTCCCCTTGGTCAATGCTTGCTTCAAGAGGGGCAAGGTGGTTCTGGCATTCCACATTGCTTGCACTCTACTCTAAAGCACATTTCCTAGTGCCTCAAGTGTTTTAACAAGTTCATTCGCAAATCTTATAAATTTAAGTCGTACGCTTTGGTCGCATCGAACATTGCACAAAAGGAAATGCAGTGGAAACTCTCCTGCTCTTTTTCTTATCATCTCCTTGTAAGAAACAAGTTAATTGTATTCAACGATACAAAGGCACTAAAGTAGGTGATCCGTTTCACAATATTTACAAAAAAAAAAAGAGGACAGAAACCAAAGTTGTCTCCTCATCTAGTTATCATTATCCACGACACATAAAAGAACAAAAGGTTTTCTATCCTTGGTGTAATGTGGGAAACGAAATCATGAACAATCTCAAAGAAACAAGTTCAACAAACTTGCAGCTAGGCTTGACCGGTTAACAAAGAGCTGGCGTAAATAAATTGACGAAAGAATCATTTTTTGTTTTTAAAGAAAAACTACATCGACTCATTTTGACCATCAGTAGTAAACATGGCAAGTGTATATTCATACACAAATATTTGTAATCCTGTTTAGTTCATCCATTTCATTACCAGAGATATTTTTTTTTTTAGAATCCTAATCTATTACATGTTAGAGGTAGGGATTGAGTATTGAACCCATGACCTCATCCCACCCCATACTACTGGACCAAATGGTCTCTGGCATTACCAGAGACACTTGAAAATGGTATTATCTGGTTGAAACGTTGTGTACATTTATCCTTTAAAAAACTTGGGTCTTTTCTTCTCGAGATGCAAAATATTTGTTCGGGCCATGGAGTGCAAATTCAAACCATATTTTAATTGAAAGATTTAAATTGACGTATTTGTATAAATTTGTTACTTCTGAATCATTCATATTTGTATTCGAAGAAATTGACTTTTAGGAATTTTGATTAACATTTCAGCTTCTTACCGATGATCTGGATTCCTTTTGAAAGTGCTCAGGACCTCAGGTGATTGGGGAACGGGAAAGATGGTTGAGCTCATAATTGGATAATTGCTGGATTATGCATGGTTGGTAGTTATTAAATTAATAACGAGCTAAAGTAAAACAAAGTAATAAAATAATTCACAAGTAGAAGACTAGTGGAAGGGTGGTGGTAATGTCAGAAATAGTGGTCATTAGACAATCAGAAAATACTCCACCCAATCAAATTGCAAGTAATACCCCACTTTTTTGCAAATAATACCCCACTTGACTAGAACTGAACCTTCCAATGTAATAATTGTCCTTGGAATCACATTTCACATGGTACAAAATAATCATTACAACCTTATAAAGTATTAATCTTAAAAAAAACTGATGAAACAATTATCAATAAGCACTATGGATTTATTAGTTAAGAATTAATTTTTAAACTTTTTTACAAGAAGACAGAGTTGCTACTTAAAAAAATTAGTTTTTTTTTTACTTTAGTAAGATATAAGTTTGAAATTTTCAAAATACATTATTTTAGTATTTATTAAAAGAAATTTGATAAATTGTTGTCTAGCTCAAACTAGGAATAATGTATTAAATATGCGAGACTACATCATTCAATTGTTATTGAAACAACTTTCAGATATATTCATCTGAATTATTGGACTAAGTAAATATTTCAATTTCAATTTCAACTCAATCATCACAATATTTGACTAATGGCACCCTCTTAATTTACAACATCACGTGGCTCTAAAATTAATCATTGTAGGAGACGTTCGGGATTACTTTTACGACTTGCGTTTTTTTTTTCGGTAGATTCGGTGCGCCACTAGATAATTAACCATGGTAGTTATTTTAAATTAAATTTCACCAACCTAAATTCCCAACATAATCAATCATGGTAGTTATTTTTTCGGTCCGCATCCCAGTGCAATTACTGTTACTTGTTTATTTTAATTTGACAACGATCTTACTATCATTCCATACATCTTTAAAGCTGCTTCATCGAAATATATGAACCGTAAGTTTTTCATTGAAAACTAATTGATCATTTTGACAATTAGCTTCAATTAGTGGGTTTTTGTTTACTTTATATTTTTTTTGTAAAATTGATATTAAAAAAATTCTTTTGCGAATCGGGTGTCCATATAGATTACACAAATTTTTTTCATGTATTCTGACCAATACAAGATAAATAATTTGTATAACTATTTCAATAATTAATTATCCATGAACAATATATAATATAAATTATTTTATATCTAATAATTTATTTATAATTTTTTCCAATTGATATAATAAAATATTGTATCAAAACTCTATAAATAAAAATTTTATTTTATTTTTTCTTACCAATTCACAAAATATCCTCTCACATTTTCACATAAATTTCTTAACTCTCTCATCTTTTCATACAAATTTTTATTATTTTTTCTTAGGTATGAACCCAAATGATCATACTTCCCAAATTTTTGGATCTAATTTTGGTTACTCTACATAATGCATTGAATCTCTATCAAAATTTATAACTGTTGATACACAATTTTGCAATAGAGAAATTCATATCGCTATAAAAAAGATTTGATTGATTAAATTATTTTTTATTTCTCAAAATTATTAATTTTATTACTTCAAATTAATTTTAACATTTTTTTAAATTTATTCTTAATTATATTTAAGTTTGATATATTTAACTATATTAAAAGAATATAAAATTGGATTACACACAACTGTATCAAGAACATGTGTGTAGGAAAAAAGATGTAAACTTTAAATGAAAGAAAGAAAAATTATAGGAATAAGGTTGCCCCGAAAACACTAATACGAATGGTATTAATTAATTAGATTTTTTATTCTCTAATCTGCCATTTTAATATTTATACAAGAGGACAAGAAGAACAAAACAACAAACATCAAAAGATCTAGCATACGGGAGGCAAAGATCATGATTACAGTTATGTATAATAAAAAAATGTGGGTCACGACCACCAAAATTTAATTCAACTAACAAAATTATGTTATTTCAATTAGGAATATCAAATTTGGGATATAAGAAAATAGTTGTTAAAATTCACTGGAAAAATTCGAAAATGTACTTAATGAATCGATATAACTAATATTTTATATTCAAATATCACATGAAAATAGTGTGTGTCATAATCTTGTTCAATTGAAATTCAATTCCTTCATAAATGCTAGGAGACATAGTAGATGTTTTTCATATTTAATTTAGATCATTAAATTTAAAATTTAAGATTTTAAGTATAAAATTTTAAATTTAAATTCAGTGGTTTAAATTAAATGTAAAAACAGCATCTCCCGTGTTTCTAAGCATTTATGCTGTGCTTGCGCAAACAATAGCAAGTAGGTAAGAGGAGGAGGGAATGCACAAAAACCATGGCAATATCACCTAAATGAGAAACCAAACACCAAGAGACTACATATTGGGTTTTATTTTAATTAAACCGAAGCACTACAGGCACTCTGCGCAATTGAAAAAAGCTTAATGATTTATTAATTAATCCATTCATCGTTATTTTTTTTTTGTGAGAATCCATTCATCGTTATCAACAATGAAACTAAAGAAATATTCAACAAGATGGGATGGTCAATACACCATTGACCATGGCCATCCCGTATGGAAATTCTTATTTATGCAGCTCAAACTTGTAATCTTGGCCAAATGAAGCTATAGCTCTCACTTCCTGCACAAAACGTGTAATTTTGGGCTTGTTAATTAAATATTCAGTTAAAGCTGTAGCTCAAAAAGTTGAGTGATAACCGGCTAATGTTTATTTAATTGGTAAGACTTTAGTTTTTTTTTAACGATCATGGATTTGATTCTTACACATCCAAAAATCCTAGAAGCATGACCACTAAATATGGTATGATAGTTATAGAATATGAATCATAGAAAATGAAAGGTCACCCAATATTTATGACCACATCAAGTCATGAACACATCATCATTGATTCCAACAACTACAATAACCAATTAATTACACTCCGTAGACTAAGTAAGAATTAGGAACAGGTTTATATAAACTGTCGTACGGCCAAATCAAGAAATAAGGTGCCATTTGTCTAATGCGCAGGGGTGCAAAAATGTCCATTTAAATACTCAGACCAGACTTTAGTTGAAAGCATACCCTGCAGTAGTTGTAGAAGCAGCCGCCGGCTTCCGATGGCCGGCGTCGCCTTCTGCCGGAATGACAACACCGGGCCAGGACCGGCACATGCAGTGCTTCCCCTGGTCAATGCTTGCATAAAGAGGGGCAAGGTGCTTCCCGCACCCACCCCAGGAGAGCTTCCCACATTCCTTGCACTCTACTCTGTAGCACATTGTTCACTGGTTTGTGAGTGTCTATTGATTGGCTCCTTTTCTCTTGTTGAGAGAGGTCAGACAATCTTATAACAATATGCAGTTTACTTTGGTCATATCGAGCATTGTCCATTCACAAGGAAAATTCAGTGGAACCTCTCTTGCTCTTGGTCCTATCATCTCCTTGTAGCAACGTAGTTCATTGGATTCAACGACACAAACCCACTAAAGTAGGTTAACAGTTTCACAATATCTACATGAGGCAACAATTGGACAGAAACAAAAATCGTCATATACATTGTTCTAATCCAGTTAACATTATCCATAACACGAAAAGAACAAAATTTTCTATCCTAGATGTCCTGTGAGAGAGAGGATAAAATATATACTAGTTTCGATTACTAACTCTAATGTGATGCACTATTTAATTGCAAGTTTCTTGGACGGGTTTGATTTTTCTGATCCTGATGTCATTAGTACTCGCTTCACGCCACGACACCAGGATGCATGACTTCAGCGGCTCTATTCGTGTGAGCGGTAGAAATAGTTGGAAAGTCGAAAGCTCCACCACTGCTTGCAGCAGCCATCTCTGAAGGGCCCATTACAACACGATTCCCAGCAGTTTGGAAAGAATCGACTCTGGGTTGGAGATAAGCTGTTTCATCATGCAAACGTTATTTGCAAATAAACCAGCAACTGAAACGTCTTAAAATAAGTTGATTCAACTTGCATTCTTCTCCAGCTCCTCGGAAAGCCCAGCAAGTGTTTCAATCTCAGCTTCTATATCAGCCACAGACTTACCAGCAATAGTGATTCATTCACCCCAGAAGATGAGGAAGTAGCTGATTCCGAGGGATTCTTTAGTTCAATTTTAAGATGCTGTGTGTGTGACTAACAAAACTGATATAGCCGTCAGGCAATATGAAACTGCTTCTCGGGCTTAGAGCCGATTTCAAGGCATAAGCATATCCTGAAGTTTCTGGTTTCACAGTTTGTCATACAGGCTACAGCAAGAGAAAAGTAAGCAACTCTAAAGTTTCCACTTTATAGAGTCAACAGGGGCCCCCGCACTACTTCATAGTACATACTCATCAACTCAAAGAATGGAATGGTAGAGTATCGAAAAGGCTATAACTCAGCTATGTATCTGCTGTCTGGTTCAACAAGCCCTTCCAAGATTAAAAGGCCTCTCTGGTAGTCAATGGGAGATGTTTCAATATCCTCTACATAAAGTACAACAGGGAGATAGCAAGCTTGTCAAAAGAAGAGTTACTCATATAAACAGCAATGGTTAATGCATGTCGCAACTCGCAACCGATATTCCTGATATCATATTATAACTCCAAAGTTTAAAGTAAACATACTTCTTTAAAGAGCTACTTCCACCAATGCCGATAGCATGTCCACCTTTCCCATGCCAAATCAAGGTCGTTCACGTCCTCATCTGCCTCGGCCAGTTCCTCATCATCCTTTGTCCTTACTCTCTCCAGACCCTGACAAAAAAAGAGGGAAAAGGCCACCACCAAATACAACAGGAAAAATACCCTTAATTTTTGTTTTATAAGTCGATTTGCAAAAATGTAAATCAAATCTGATCTACAATATCAATTGTATGGAGTAACTAACGGAGAAAGAGGGGAGTAAAAGAACGGTAAAGCGAAACCTTCACTACCTTGGTGGCTACCCTGAGGACGGAAGCTGCCTTCAGCCTCGGCATTACTGGAAGCAGAAGCTACAGAGGACTCCCGATTGGCGTTCTTTCCAGCAGGATCATTGCCGAAGCACTTCTAGGGCGCTTCCTTCAGGGACAATGTGCCAAGCCGGTCCACCTTCTCCTACACTTTGAACAGAAGCGCCTTGGTCGTATACGGTCAGGCACTCTGGCGCCAGCTCCCCATGGAGCGAAACCCTAACATCACCTTGAGGGTGGTGGCTCTCCGGTGGAGATGGCCGGAGCGGTGTTTGTGATGGTGGAGAGCGGCTTCTCGGTCTGACGAGGCCTCCGACGCGGGTCTTTCTTCTACCGCCATTTTTTAATGCGTGTGTTTTGGGTTTTTGGAGGGAAAATTGGCAAGTGGGGTTTACCTGTCGTCTGGTGGTCTGGAGTGTCACCTGTCGTTTTTACATGATAAAGCTTCACCTGCCGTTTTCCCAATTCGGTCCTCAGAATTTTTAGCCTCTCAAGTTTCAGTATCCGGACTCCGGAGAAAGTATCCAAAACGTTTATTCTCAATTGTTAATCGAAAAATCAAGTCAATCCACCAAAAATTTTAAATCTTCAAACTATAAAGTATTGGTGTGTAAATCAATCAAACTACATAGTATTAGAATGAACTTTATCTTAATAAAATGTACCAAAATTAAATTATCCTAAACTATAAACAACCAATCCGAAATATTCCACTCCGGAACGCGTGAAGCCGTGAACCACATCTCACTCCTCTCTTAGCTAATCATCTCTTTCCCTTCACAGCCTCAGAAACTGAATCATCTTCAACAGAAAAGGGAGAAGAAAAAAAAAAGAGGAAATGGCAGTTACCACCGTCATAACCTCGTGCATCCCACGCGCTAAGTGCAGCGCGTCCCCTTCGAGACAGCACCAACCCCTCACCGTGCGCGTCCCTTCGAGGAGGCAGTTGCTCCTGCTTGGGCTCACGGCCGCGCCCGTTCTCGCCGGCAGGGAGTCAGCCTCGAACGCGAAGGACATCCCGCTGTTCGGGCTTCGGAAGAAGCTCAAGAAGGCGGAGGAGGAGGCGGAACTGCTCGTCAAAGAAGGCTTCGACACCGCCGAGAAGGGGATCGTCTCGGCGGAGCAGGGAATCGAGGCCGCCGAGAAGGGGATCGAGGCGGCCGAGAAGGGAGTGGTGGCGGCGGAGAGGGCGGTAGTGGAGGAGGTTAGCTTCGGGGGGTTGGCTCAGGCGGGCGCTGTCGCCGGGGCGGAGGTGATCGGAGTCCTGGTTGCTACTTCCATCGTAAACGGGATTCTCGGCCCGGAAGCTTCTAAATCGTAGTTACTGTGTTTTTTTACCGTTCCCTTTTAAGGAATGGGTTATCCTATTTACTGTCTTGTTACCGTTCCCCTTTTTGTCTGTGGCTTAACCTCTTTGATTTTAATTAATCCGATTCGGTGATGTACTTACGTAACTATATTAGTGTATTGATGGAGGTTTCAATTAATTTTCATTATGAAATATATTTACAAAAATTATACATTTTGGTTTTTTTATGTGAGAATTGAAGTGAGATAACAAATTTATTCCGAATTTTTTATTATAAATTTAGTAAAGGTAAAGTCAAATAAAGACGGTTTATGATGAAATTAAAATTTATACATTGCATACGGACCAAACATAAATTTTATTAAATTTTATTTAAAAATGACTCTTGGAATAATGATTTAAAAAAAAATTCAAATGGATGTTTTTTTATTCGTCAATTATAAGGCGGGAAGTAATTTCGCACCCAAAACAATCTCATGACACCCAGCCCGTTGAATAACTACCACAAGTCCGTACAGACGCACGAAGCTACGATGCGGACGACAGTGGCTGCAATTCCCGCACCGGTCGTCCGTCCATCCACCGCTCCTCCTAAACACCTCCGTCTCCTACGCTTCCGGCCCAATCCCCTCCGGATAGTCGCTTGCCAAACGACCCCTTCTTCCCCGGAAACTGCCCCCGCCGAGGATCCCAGCACGCTTCCGCCTGTTGGAACCCCGGAGTTTCTGAACGAGGAGGTCGGCAGGCGGATAGCGGCGGCCGTTATACTCGGTTCCGTGGGGCTGTTCGGCTTCTCCAGGCTCGACTTTGGCGTCTCCTTGAAGGACCTCTCCGCTTCTGCTGTCCCCTTCGACCAGGTCCTTCTCTTCCTCGCCCTTCACTTAATAAATAATAAGGCTCCTTTTGTTCCGGATTTTTTAGATATAATGTGCGTGTCTCGCGACGGTTATGATAGGCAATGTCAAACGGGAAGCCAACAGTGGTCGAGTTCTACGCGGATTGGTGCGAGGTCTGTCGCGAATCGGCTCCCGATGTCTACAGAGTTGAGCAGCAGTTCAAGTAACCGTCACTTGTCCGAGTTCCGTTCTTGCATTTGTATCCGCCTTCTTATTCCGGTGGGGTGTTGTGTTGTGCAGGGACCGTGTGAATTTCGTGATGTTGAATGTTGACAATACCAATTGGGAACAAGAGCTGGACGAGTTTGGTGTCGAGGGGATCCCGCACTTTTCTTTCCTTGATAAGGAGGGGAATGAGAAAGGTAATGTGGTTGGCAGGATCCCTCGGCAGTTCTTTCTCGAGAACGTGGATGCTCTTGCCAAGGGAGACGCGGGTATACCCCATTCCCGGGTTACAGGACGATACTCGAGTGCCGAATTCAGGAGGGTTCACCAAGTTGTTGATCCTAGAAGTCATGGTTAGCGAGTTTGTTTTAGTCCAGAAATAATCCGCTCTTTTGTGCAAGAACTCTGGAAGTGCTGGCCTTGACATTGTTAGTCATGCACTTGCTCGGGGTCGGATTCCTTTTCGACATTGTTCCTTCCTTGACCGAGCTTCTATCTTGCCTCTCGTAGTCATTAACAGCAGATACCATAATGTTATTCCGCAGAAACCAATAGGAAACATCACGAGCACCGAATTTCAAACGAGCAAGCTACCGATGTAATATGGATTTGCACAGAATCGTGTTTAGTCGTCCTTGTGTTTCCATAATCCCTTTACACTGAAAAATTATACAGAATCGACAGCAAACAAAGGGGAAGAAAGATACAGAAACCTCTAATCAGAAATACCGTAACCTGTATATTCACGTACGTCGACCTAAGAACTATAAGAAGCAGCGCTATCTCAGTGTGCTACATTGTTCAATAAGCTGTTTGTTGATGGTGAGCTCTTTTCACTTCCCCAAGGATCATGAATGGATACGGGGGAGCTATCCTTCACCTCATCAAATGGAGGCAAATTATCCAGTTTTCTTTGAGGAACAACCACTTTTCGAGCCCCTGCAGTTGATTTTGTCGAAGATATGCCAACCGATACTTCGCTTCCGTTTTCTGATCCTCCCACAGAGGATACTGATGATCCCACATACATGTTTGGTACCCATGCGCTAAGCCGGATTTGTTCTAGTTCTTCGGCCACCTCCATCATTGTTGGCCTCATGTCCCTGTGGAAAGCAAGGCATCTAAATGCAAGCTCGGCAACACTGTGGATAGATGACAGTGTCCAAGCATCCCTTTGTGGCTCGATATGCGAATCTATAATCTCATCCACACAACCACGGCCAATCCTGTCGACAGCTAGTGCAGCCAAATTCACCTCGCTGTTAGAGCGCGAGAAGTCGACAACTTTCGATCCCGTGATGATCTCTGCAAGAACTACTCCAAAACTATAAACATCACTTTTGTCTGAAAGATGGAAGTATTGATGATACTGAGGATCAAGATAGCCAGGAGTCCCTTGAGGTGCGGTCGAGATGTGCGATATTTCGGCCAAGCCAAGTCTGGAAAGGCCAAAGTCTGCCACCTTCGACCTGTAGTTGAAATCCAAGAGTATGTTGCTAGATTTAATGTCTCTATGGTAAATTGGTGGGTTCATGGAAGAATGGAGATAGGCAATAGCATTGGCGGTTTCGGATGCAATTGTAAGCCTTATTGTCCAGGGAAGACCGTTTCCCCTCTCCCTTTGCAGATGCTGGCATAGAGTCCCGTTCGGCATAAACTCGTAGACAAGGATTTGCTCACCCTCCTCTATGCAGCAACCTAAGAGTCGGACCAAATTTGGATGACTTACGGAAGAAAGGAGCTTAATTTCGTTCATCACTTGGTCGATGCTGTCGGTGTCCTTATGTCTGATCCTTTTAATAGCAACCCAATCATCGGTGTTGAGTTTTCCAGCATATACCGTGCCATAAGCCCCAGTCCCGAGCATTTGCTTCTCTGAGAAGCCATTTGTAGCTCTCTCGATTTCTTTGAATTGGTATAGCGGGACGCTGGAGTTTCCAGCAGCTGCACTAATAAGGCGCTTCGCACTCAGCCTACTCCGCAAGTAATTTGATCGTCGGCGGTAAAAGTAACAGCCAAAAGCCAGCATAGCCATAAGACATGCTCCGGCAACCAAACCTGGTAACAGAAGAACGTTGGTCAAGCTGCATTCCAAATATGTTGACAAGGGGCTGCAGGCTAATGAAAGGATTAGCACCAGTATTGCTTCATGTGTTTCGTGGTATTCTTGCAAAGCATGATGGTAACTGGAGAAGATTCCCTAACAAGTTGGTACATAGCTTGTTTAAGAAATGTTACCTCCAACAAGCACACCGACTCTAGTCGTTCCCCCACATCCGCCATCCATGTACTTTGAAGTGCTGCAATCCGATTCTGGTACAAGAATTGGGCAAAGAATCGTTACTAAAAATGTGTCGCAACAATGGAGGTTGGCAAACGATCAAAGTGTTATCAGATGATAATTGCCATAAACACTGTCAGCTTGTAAATCATGTGATGTCACAGGTGAAAGGATAAGCCCATATTTTACATGTTACTGAATTAACAATGTTTAAAAGACTCCGTGACACCTTCTTGCCTGTACAGTTCAGTTGATAACCTAACCCTTGAACATACCTCACCTATCTGCAGATTGTCAAACCAACTTATGACCACATTCAATAGGGAAATGAGAAATATAAGCTACAGATAATGGCATTTTCATTATAAACTGGTCAATTAAGAAATACTTGACCTTCTTCTAATCAATCTGGACCTACAAGCAAGAACATTTCCAATCCATTGCGAGATAATCACATCGATATCACGCCAAGCAAAGGAAAGTAAGAAAATAGGCAGTCAAATTCACATGCAAAAACATGGTTTATCTAACCCGATGAACCAGTAACTTTATATGCTCCATCGGTTGATCCACCACTACAGAACACACAATGCTAAACCAAAAAGACAAGCCAAGTCATAGGCAATAACAGAGAAGTCAAGAACGGCTAACATAAAAAAAAAAATATACCAAGTACAACAAATACTGAAAAATAAACAGGGCCAAGTCAATTAATTACTGACTCACCTCTCCGACATCCGTCCCCGACCACAAACCCGTCACCAACAAAACCCTCATTACACACGCACCTAAATCCGGCTCCACCATCAAGAAGCTTAACATTAGTACAATTGGCATCCTTTGAGCAGACATCGTCATGGGGGCACCCACCATCGAGCCACCACTCGAGCCGGAGCCTCTGGAAAACAAATGACCCGGCCTGATCACCGGTCCCTGCCGCAAATGAAGAGAACAAGAACTCGCAGTTGCTGGAGCTGATATTCTTGAAGCTCAACACATCAGCACTCGGATGCCTCGTGGAAGGGTAGCAGCTGATGTTGTCCTCTCCAGAGCCACAGCTGTCCACTTTCAGCTCAGACAAGATTGAGCTCATGGAAATAAGGCAAACGTCCAGAGTTTGGTTGGTGCAATTCTGAAGAAGCAAGGTGTTGTCAACAGAAAGAGCGTAATTCGGACCGTAAAGATGCGAGATTGCGGATATTGTGCGCTTGCACTGAGCTGGGAACTCCAAAAGGACACCATTCGAGGTTATGTTACGAACATGGAAGCCTCCAATACTAATGCTATTCGAGGAGGAGCAGTCGAGCTGGATTGGACATTCGAGCGAGAACCCGAATGGGTAAGGGACCCACTTCGAGTCCTTCCCTTCCCCACATCTCCTACGACAAGAAGAGTTTGGAGCAGAAGAAGCTTGAGCTCCAAGTAACAACACAAACAGGGCCAAGACCGGCTCCAAGTTGAGGACCATCTTCAGAATATATATCCTGGATATATTACGAAATACCCATCTGGAGAAAACCAGTAAAGATGTGAAATTTACAAGAATTAGAGTGGAAAAGTGGTTAAAAGTTGGGTCTTTTTATTGCTTCTTTTTGGGTTTTGGGAATTAAAAGCTGGGAGCTTGGTGTTGTTGGGAAGCCATCTGAACCCATAAATGCTTCACAAGGGAAATTGTGGGGAATTAATTACTACTGGGTTGGAAGGTTATCAGCTTACCTTTAATGGTTTAGTAATAATCTTCTCCCAACCAAAGTTTCTTAACTTGGATGCTTAGTTGTTTTCTTCTCCCAACTAAAGTGTACTTCTCCAGTTCTCCTTGTGGGTTCGGGAATTTGGTTCATAGGCCTTGCTTTGGAATTGCGAAGAAAAAAGATAGAACTTTACGGGGTCAAAACGCAAAAGCCAGATGGTGGAACATGTAACGTCTGTCGCTGCCTGGGACAAAATGTAATGGCGACTATTTTTTGTTTACTATTTATGAATTTCCTACGATGTAATTCATTCTGAAATTTTTTGGAATAATATTTAGTTTATCTTGTATATGTATAATGGTTTGTTCATTACGATATAATAATTTACATTTTTGATATAACGATTCGTGTTTTGTATATAATTTTTTGCCTAATTAAGTACAATGATCTGTATTTTGATATAATGATTAACATTTTGGTAGAATAATTTGGTCGATTAAATTTAATATTACATGTATTTTGATATAATGATTCGAAAGTTTGATGATTTCAAAAGTTATGATTAGATGGATTACATATTAGAATGAAATGGTTTTATTTTCCAGGACGGTCTTGTTTTTCTTGCTGAAAATTGTAGTATGACAATTTATGGCAATTTTTTGCGCCTAATTTTAAAATGAATTTTATAAGATTTATCTTTTCGCTTACAAATTTTATTGAATAAAATAAAAGTCTAAATAGTTTACTCAACTTTTAGGCTCTCTTGGACAGGCGGTAATTGATTTTTTTTTAAATATTTTATTTACAATTACGACTCACAACTTGAAAATGTCAAAATACTGTTACATACTATTATTAACGCAGTCGTATTCTTTCCGCTCGATGATAAGGAAGATAGAGTCATGATAGGTAGGTTATATCTCAAAATTCTAATTGGATTAATATTATATTATAATTGTGTAGTATAGTAGATTTGTCTCCTATAAATTAAGAGAATGTTTTTATATGAGTTTTTTGGTTTTTAACTTTTTTTTAGTATAATTAGAGATTTAGATGTAGGTTTGATTATGGTTTATGTGTCTTCGTAACTCATTATATCATATTGATGATAGTCTCGAGTCTCGTCTCTGCTAGCGTAGATTTTTTAGTCGAATCACATTTTCTATTTTAATTTATCTTCTTATTGCTATTTGTTATAAGTATCTCAAATATTGATATTTATGTTTCTGTTATTCTAAATATCTATTTACTTATCCTTAGTAAGTTATTTTATTGGGCAATGGATTTCAACAAACAATTTTTGTAATTATATGTCTTCACGCATCTAACTAGCCTATCTGCAAATCGAATATATATTTTCATGGCTTTTTACATTTCTGTGTACGAAGTTTCGAAAAGAGAAAAACACATTCAGACGCATCACCGTAGACGGATTAGATATTTGTTTTCATTGGTGAATATTAAATTAGATAATTCATACTAAATTTTAGAATTCTAAAAAAATTTGAATTTGAAGTTTATATATATATATATATTTTTATAACAGAGGGATTCAGATATTTGAATAAATAAGAGGGAAGCAGAAATGCTGGCTTAATAATAAAAATATCTGTTATCAATTAATTAACCTTTTAATGTATTTCGTCCAAAAAATTGCTATTTTTGTTAAAGGGTCAACGCCCATGTGTCAGGCATATAATTATTTAATTATGCGGAGAAAACATAAATTAATACAAAACTTCTATTTGATGTGATGAGGTTGCTTCAATTTATTAGTTGACCGGCTTCTATTGCTTTATCTCTAGCTTGTTAATTAGATTAAACAAGAGAATATTTTGTTTGACCAATAAAATCAAATACGTAACGAATGAGGCAAGAATTATAATTTATATAGTAAGAAATGAGTGCAATTCAATTTTCGGACGTCAAATAAATATTTAAGATATGTGTACCGTAAAAGAGATTGTGGAAATAAAAACTGCATTTCAGGTTGTTCGACTATACATAAAAGAGAAATTCTATTAATTTTTTTTTTTTGCACATCAATGGCTGATTATCTTCGCAAGATAATTAAACAGAGGTACCTAACTTCTAGATAATTAAGCATCAACAAGATGATGAGATCGTTTTATACTTTTTGATTTCGAAAATATGGATGAAGTCAGTGGTCGTCGGTCAACAAATTGATCAAAACTATTAATTTTGTAGATTAGACAATAAAGAGACTGGCAGCGTTATTTGACCGTTGGAAACGTTGACCTTTGGGCCAAATAGGACGACGCCGAATGTGCGAAAGTGACGTGCTTTTTGTTTGGAGAAATTAGGTCACCTCCTCCTGATGAGGGAGGGGATCAGTTGATCTTCTCATCTTAATTACTTTTCTTGTCTATATAGATAGACACATGGAGGAGACAGCCAAGCCTGTGAACTTAAGTCAAAACTAAAATATTTTTATTTAAGTATTTGTTTTGAGAATAAGTTTGCTTGATTGCTATTATCTTTGTTACAGGATAGTCAATTAAACTGCTTTTAAGTATAACCTACAACAATAAATTTTTTTGTAAAATAATCTCATTTAAAGTGATAAATTTTTTAAATTGATAAAACATGGATCACAAATTAGAAAAATATTAAATTTAATAATTTCTTTATCGTAATAACTAATACATTTTCATAAAATTTTAATATCGTAATAACTAACATATTTTTATAAAATTTTAATATATTTCTTGGTACCGATTTTTACATAAAGTGAAATTTAGATACATATAAGTAATCAACTGGAAAATATTTGGAAATATTACTTGTCTTAAACTTGTTTTGATAAATTTTATATCATTATTTTTCTTCTCAATTATCCTTAAATGCTTTGTTGTAAGAAAATATCTCAATGAAGCATGATATTTGAATAATGTTATAAGTTAAAAAATTTAAATACTTGAATGTGGACAAAATAATTTAGTATTTTACATAATTATTGTTCAAAAACTAAATGTTAATATCTTTGAGAAAAATAATAACATTTCTAATAAAATATTTTATAATGTTTCAATCATTTAATAGAAATGTTAATGTACTTAATAATTAAGTACCATAGATAAATATAATCCACCGAAAATTTTTAAGCATCTTAATTAGCCGATTTAGGCATTTTCTTTCCGGCAAGCCCATACCCCTGACCGGAAGTAACT